>JAMQGT020002037.1:0-70110 GCA_024447675.2 Pterophyllum scalare
TAGAGGCCACACACAATACTGAGCCTCACTTTGACTTGTTTTAAGGACATTACATCAAAGTTGGATCAGCCTGTAGTATGTTTTTCCACTTTAATTTTGTGTGTGACTCCAAATCCAGGCCTCCATTGGTTAATAAATTTGACTTCCATTAATGATTTTTGTATGATTTTGTTGTCAGCACATTCAACTTTGTACAGAACAAAGTATTCAAAGAGAATATTTCATTCATTCAGATCTACGATGTGTTATTTGAGTGTTCCCTTTATTTTTTTGAGCAGTGTATATATATTATCAGTCTTCATAGGCTGCATCTGAATGCGAAGGAATAGCTCAACATGTTAAGAAGAAAGTTGATTTGCTTTCTTGATGAGAGTCATGTAAGCCTCTGAAGTTTGTATAGAAGTTAGCCTGTCAGCTTCAATTAACCTCCAGACTGGAAAAACAGAGGGAGAACTCTGCCACAGCAGCACCTCTGATGGTTCAGTCACACTACAGCAAAAATAGGACACAACTACGATCTCCAACCACTGCCTTCCCTACTGTGACCGTAGTATAAAGCCCAGTAATTAAAATGTTATCACGTTTTTCTGTGAATGATATATAAATGACATTCACCCGTTAATGGTGCGGTGGAGTACTTCTTGACCTGGACCAGTTACTTTCAGTGGTGCTAGTGGGAGACGTTCTGGGTGGCAAGGTTGCTTTTCTTTTCCCTTTGGTTACAGTTTGGTTAGCATTTAGAACCAAGAAACAGTCTGGGCCACAACCCTCCTCAAACTGGCAAATTATTGCTTTTATGCTTTGGTTTTTGCGCAGCTCAAACAAACAAACAGATCATTTAATTTAAAAGTTTTAATCTAAGATTAAAACTTTTTGTTACAGCTTGCACACCGGCCCAGCTGTTTTCTCTGTTTCTCCCGGCCTCCATGTCACAGAGAGAAGCTGAGATCCAAGAAGTTGCCAGTAGTATGCCGCTCCCGGAGTTGTGCCATATGCCGACTGCTGTTGGGACTGCATGCCACTACTCCAAAGTACATGTACAGGACATGTAAACATTTCAATGACATTATTTATTCACCAAGAAAAAAAAAAAGACACAAACAGTCTGCTTTTGTGTCTGAGAGCGCCACTGACCACTCCCGGATGTTGGCGCTACTGATTTTAAGCTGAGCTAATCTGCTGCTGGCTTTAGCTTCGTATTTACCGCACACATGCAGGAGTAGCTCCTCTGACTCTCATAAACAGAGCAAAAATTTCCCAAAAGGCCTTCATTCCTTTAAGTTTGCACGACGCCTGGGCACTAGATCAAAAGCTGAACCAACCCTGCTCACGAAAATGACATCCTAAGCACTTCAGCATAGAAGAAATATCTCCCAGCCGTGGTCCCTGTTGGTAACAGATAAGGAAGTGTTTGATATTTTACAGCCCAACTGTGTCACTTAATGCACTGAACAGATCTGGAGAAGGAAAATGTGTTGCATCTAGTTTACAGTCTGGAAACACATATCAAACATTTACATTTAGAGGCTTCAAAAGGATAGAAAACGCAACATACCATGGCGACCAAGTCGGGATGGAGAGCGGCCGCTGCCAAACAAAGTCTTACGCACAACTTATTTAGACATCCTTGAGTGCTGCTAAATAACTCAGGGAAATGTTTTCAATGATCACTGTGTTTAGCGGACCTCTCAAGCCATTTTGTACTGTGTGTGATGTAAACAACCCATTTAAGTTTGACAAGTACCACATAATTCTGGCCTCCTCTGATTGCGCGCACATGGAAAATATCTTCCTTTTGAAACTCCGCGTGTTTTCAGTCGAGCTTTCGTAGAGTGCAGGAGGACAGACAACAAAGAATTCACACTTCACATTTCTTCCTGCATCGGTCACTCTGAGATGCAGGCTTTGGTCTGCAGCACCCATCCGGCCAGCCAGCCAGCCTCTCACACAGCCAGCTAACCTTTGGTCCATGCCAGGCTTGAAGAGATTTACAAACAGAAGTCGGGGATTTCTTTCATAAGTTTCGAAAACCGCCCCGTAGCGTGCAGTTTGCGTAAAATTAAACCAAGACTGCGCCGGCTGCTCTCGAGCCCCCCGTCCTGGACGCCACAGCACAAGTAGAGCACATTTATATAAAGTCATGTTTTCCAGAATTTCCTTATTTGCATGCACATGCAGTATTAAAAATACAGTTAGACCAGAGCAGTATATATATAATGTTTGAAAAAGGAGTGAAAAATCCAGTGCGACAGTCATTGAGTTCTTGAGGTCTACATGATTGTAATCAGATAAAAACAGCCAGCGAGGTGATCCAGTTTGAAGAGAGGCTGAGGTCAGCGCTCTCTGTTGCATATTCAAGTCCAAACTGAAGGAGCTGCGGCACAAAAACCCTGAAAAAATGAACGCCGTCTCGACTGTTTTGGCTAATTAACATTCCGAATGACTAAGATCCAATAATAGAATTCTGGCTGATGAGAGTGAGTTTCTTCTCTCTGCCTATTCAAACCCACCTTCAAGCCGAATGCAAGTGATGCCTGTTGAGGTTCCTGTGGAAACCACTTAGCAGCTCCACGCTAAAAATGGATCATCTCACCGACTGTTTCACATGCTGTTTGCTGAAACGAGGCTTCCTTGATTTCCCAAACATATCTAGATTGCACCACGACAGCGATTCTTCACGTCAACATATATTTATCTACAAGCCCTTACACAAAGGGGAGAGAGGATTCATGTTTGGGAAAGCAAAGAGAAGGAAAAGACGAAGAAAAAAAAGAAGAAGAAAGAAACACTGAACACACAGTATCATCATAGGTTTGGATCAAAAAAATAGTTTACAGCAAAGAGTAGAAAAGTCACTCTTAGATATCTTGCAACATCTTCCTGGAACCAAGAAGGGGCCAAAGAGGCCTCCAAACACAACTCACAGGAGAACTCAGACATGCCAGCACCAGAAACATTCCTCCAGAGTTTCTACGCACAAAGCTGTGACGGCTGAGGTCCAATCTAGAAACTCTACGCTCATCAAGGCACATTCAAGACTCCTCCAAAGGTAACCATAAATGAGGGAGAGGAAGGGGAAGCAGCTTCTGGAAACATACACTCAGGACTTCTGAGCGTTTGCCAGAGCCATTTCACCCTTCCTTCCACCCTCCTCCTTATTCACATTCCTGAATGAATGAAGGACTGACTCAAGAAGAGGGCCCCTACCCTTTTTTTTTTCTTTTTTTAAACTGACAATAACAATGACAACAATGACGCTGCCCCGCTGCCGCACTGGCAGCTGAAAGGGGCAAAGACTCAAAAACCTGCCAGTTAGCATAGTAGCCATAAAAAACCAGTCGCAAAGTTGGAAGGATCTAACGCTGCAAACACACTTGTTCCTCAGTCTCTACTTAGGCAAGGCAATGCTGTGCAGAGCGCCACCTGCTGTTAGCCTGGCAGAACAAACCACGGGACACTGGGGCAGATAACAGCAGCATGGGCTCACACACTTTATTGCCTGCTAGATGTGGGCGGGTGGCCTGTCTGCAGCCACAGAGCTAAGGAGAACTGAGGGGAGCTTTTGAGGGGGGCTCCGGACTAAAGGCACAGCCCATTACTTTCAATAAAAACAGAAATAAGAAGGAATTTTGATCTTATTAAAGTTAGGGATATCACATCAATATACTGATACACACTGATACTGTAGCTTAGATATACTGTACTGTAGCCATATATACTGTAGCATATATTGACCTATAGTTGGATGATACAAGGTATATTAAGTGTCAGCCACTTGTCACAAAAACAAGCATTGTCACGTATGAAATATTGATCTTCCTAAGGATCAGGTACACAAACGAGGGATCCCTATAAAACTGTCAACACGTGAACTGCTGTTAACGTCGTCACTGGACTGGTCAGGAACTGTGACAGCCCAAAGTGCAACACACACACACACACACACACACACAATCCCTAATAGCTCATAAGAGTTGATTTTTATATTGTCTGAAAGTAGAATAATGCTGTCTTGTTTTATTCAGCCCATAAATCACAGCTCAGCCCTTTAATAGGCAGCAGCGGCGTAAACACAAGACAACAAAAGCCAGACCAGCCGCTGCCGCTCCATGTGACCAAAAAAAAAAAAAAAGACACTACTCATAAGTATTCATATCGCTCTCTCTCGAGCAACAAGACCGCCTATTGTGGGCCTTTGATGCCACTGTTTTAATTCTGCTGTCTGAACACGTTTATAATGGCAGTCCATTTCTGAGCCCCCCAATCAGGTTTAAGTGCTGAGAGATTAGTTTAATAC
This sequence comes from Pterophyllum scalare, assembly GCA_024447675.2. NCBI lineage: Eukaryota > Metazoa > Chordata > Actinopteri > Cichliformes > Cichlidae > Pterophyllum > Pterophyllum scalare. The sequence continues at coordinate 4,298 of JAMQGT020002037.1, forward strand.
AAACGAGCAAGTTAGATGATCTGATCAGGAAGATGCTGCCATATGGCATGCTTCACATCATTAACCTGTCAATTTGGGGGTAAAACGATGAACATCATGATATTTTCATTTATTTCTTTATTTGTATGCTAGTTTCGCCTGAAAGGGAGTAAATTATTCAGTATATCTGCAAACATCTCCATCTGATGGTTAAGTGTTTAATCATTTAGAGCTCCAAGATGCTGCAGTATCAGTTTAAAAAAAAAAAAAAATTTGTCTGTACATTAAATGTTGTCATGCTTGACATCCAATAAGCAAAACTGCCCATTTACTCACTCCATACAGAGCTTTTAAAGAAATCACATGGTCTTCATCAGCATTGGTAAAAAGCAAAAGGGGACCTATTATGCTAATTTCCACCTCCACGCTTTCATTCTTGGATTCTGCAAGAGCAGCTCTGTATGAGTCACCGTTAAAATTAATCCTTATTCAAATAACAGACCTTAGTACAGTCCCTGAGTTCAGCCTGTGCCTTAAACAAGCCGTTTAAGACACATGCCACCCTCATTTTTAGCCAATTTTCCTCTGATTGGCTGCCCCTCACAAGGAGAAGATTAGAACAGCAGGTGGGTGGGGCTTCTGTCCTCACATATGGCCATATTTGGAATATCCGATCTCAGTGACATCATACAGAGCTAAGAGTAGAAAAATGTTTTCTGAAACCTGAGTTTCTGTTTGGTAGGGATCACTTGTACATTTGCTCATATGAGCATAGTAGGTCCACTTTAAACATAATTCACATTTTAAGCTACTTCACTAAGAAACTGCAGTGATCACAATGTGTTATTACAGAATGAGCTACCCAGCAGTATGTGATGTAGCTCGCATTAGCCCTACATTCACCAGCTGTGGTTCTTATTAACGAACCAGTAATCAAACTCCAATAACATTATGAGATGAGCCCACCTGCATGGGGAAGATTTTGAACTGTGGTTCTCTGAGAATATTCTGAAGCTCATACTTGAGCCTCTGAGTCTGCACAGTTCAAAACTCTGAAAGAATCATGTTCAGTTTAAACATCTGCAGTTCAGTGAATCTGCTGATGAAGACTGAAAGCTCAAGGAGCAGCAAGTAAATGGACTGTAATTTGAGCTTATTTTATTAACTGATTTTCTGAAAGCTCTTTGTTGATATAGAAAATACTTACAAGCTTGAACATGAGAGTTTGGATTTAATGTGGAATAACCTGATTTAATATTCTGCCGGTGTTCTTCATCTATTCTCAGGGCTGAACCGCAGAGACTAGGAAACAGTAATCAGTACGACTTACCAAAATAAAAGCTTTAGAAAAACAAACATTAAGCAGGAGGAGATTACAGAGGGTTTCTCTTTTTTTTGGGGGGGAGACTAGTATCGGGACACTGGAGGCAGGGTTTTTTTTTGTTTTTTTTAATTTTCATGTTCTGCAGCTTAACAATGTTAAAATTGAGTTAATATGTTCAGAAGACACATGGGAGAAACAGCACTGCGTGAGTGTTTAACACCTCTGTTTCTCCTGCCCCTCTGGTGCTTCTGCAGCGCCAGAAGGTACAGCCTGCAAAGGCAAATGCTGGCAGAGTGTCTCTCTGAAAGCACCTTCACACTGAGGCCCTCTTTGGGCTGTCGGCAGTGAACAGAACCGAGATGTTCTCAGACCGGGCCACGGTCTACAAACAAGCCCCATCGAGCTTCTCGAAGATCCAAGAGGAGATGGACAGGTTTGAGAAAAATGGCAGCAAATACACTTTTGAGGTAATTTTAGATCAACTCTAGGCGAGGGCATGAGATGAGCTTATTTTGGCCAAATCTTATTGTCAGCCGTGTGATTGACACAATAGCTCAGAGAGAAAAATTAGCTGCCTGGAAATGCTGCCACTGTAATTATCCCATCTGCTTGATCTGAACTACTGAAGGGACTTGCTTCTGGACAGAACCCTGACTGAATCTGATTGGTTGCCACATTATATTTATATATATATATATATATATATTTATATATATATATATATATATATATATATATATATATATATATATATATATATTTTAAACATCAGTGGAGGAAAACGGTCCAGACACAAACATAAAGAGATGGAGAAACCACATTCAGCCTCAACTTAAACATCCTTAAACCCCAGTGAGGGCATCTCAGGAGTGGACGAGACAGTGAAACGCCATAGGCCATTAGATAAAGAAGTGCAACTCCTCTGGAGGAGCGACAAAGATGCTTCAGGGGAGTGGAGGGGCACTGTGCTTCAGCAGCAGCCCACACACGCTTTGCCTGGGGCTCCTTCAGAGTTCACATACAAGAGCCAGCGAGCGTACGCATGGGTGCAAAAACACTGAGTTGTCAATCAAACTAATTGCAGGCGGGCCCGTGTGGCGGGGGGAGTTTTAATCAACCGCGGTTCTCAACCCATCGCCAGCAGTGGAGTGTTAACGTGAAGGAGCTCCAGGCGGGAACGTGAGGGTCACACTCAGTGAAAAGTGCCTAAGGAGCCTAGTTTATAGAGACAATTACACCACATAAGATTCAGCAGAACATGAAAAAAAAAATTCATATATATATAAAACGTAAAATCAAAGTTAATGGGGTTTTTTTCCCCACTTTGAATGCAAGTGTTTCTTTATGGATATAGATTTGTCTTTTTTCTTAAACAGTAATATGGGACAAATCAGGTTTTTCAATACCTCATTACTGAAATCCCACTGTAATGGCACAGAAAGTTCACGATGATCTTTTTTAGTGACGTTACAGTGGCAGGTTGTAGCCTGCATTGTTCATAAGGTGGCAGATGACCAAGGTAAGTGGTCTAAAAAAAAAAAGAAAAAAAATACAATATCTATATATACATACAGGCAACAGAAACAAATCATAAACAGCTGAGCAAACATAAAAGGGCGCTATTACTTTTAGGTGCTTAAAATAGATGAGCATGTGAGTTTATTAGCTGGTGTTGGTTTTGAATAACTGTTGTAGAATGATGTAGCTTGTTTGTTTTTGTGTGTGTGTGTGTCAGTGTGTGTGTGAGTGCGTTTAACAGAAATCCTCACAAAAAAGGACAAGGTTTTCCGAATGCTGCGATCGAAAGCCTCAAGTGAGAAAAGAGTTGGTCCACATTTGTAAACGATTGGCCCTCATAATTCTGTTTCCTGCCTTTGAGGCAAAAAAAGAAGAAAAAAATAAAAACGGAGGCTGAAATTCAAACGACAGATCAGATAAACGCATGATTTTAACCTCCTTTCACCTCATCAGCCAATCACAAAGACTCCTACAAAAGCTCAAGCCAAAGCATTGCTTGCCTAGTGAATAGTATTAAACTATAAAGGAGTCACCTAATTAAGTGCCACAACTTCCCTCCCCAAATGCTCTCCCCACCCAAAAAACAAAAGCTTGGTGCAAAGAATTTCAGTGGGAGTAGCTACATGAGGGTGGTTCAAAATATTATTACTCTTTCTATAGCGTCCAGTTAAACTGGGAAAGAAGAGGACATAGTGGAAACATTTCATTTTCAGTTTTTTTAAAACGGACCACAAAGGCACCATATACTCTGTTACACAAATACAGTGCAAAAAGTATCTCACTTTTGGTATTCAGCCCTCCCCCTTTGGATAACAGGTCATCAGGGGGCACCTTTGTGGCGGATATAAACACAAACTTAATTTGTCGGAGTAAAAGTTGGTGACGGAGGAGGAGGAGGGTGATTGCGCTCAAAGATCTTTTAATGGCGTCACATGCTGCTGACTTCCAGTGCTTTTAGGAAGGTCTTTAACACACTTTGTTTAGCAGGTAGATAAACAGTCTTGGTTTCATCAAATAATAATAATAAAAAAGGAAATAAATGACATCAACAACACTAAACATGGCACCTTAACAAAAACCAAAAACATGAACAACAGGATAAAGGTGTTTTTGGTTGCAAAGTTGTCATGTGTAATGAAAGATAGAAGCTGTTGAGATAGTGCTGCATACAGTTTAAGCTGCTGGTTTTTGCTCTCTTCAGAATCACATCCCTGATAACGCAAAGAAACAATGAACCAACTGGATACAAGTTGACATAATCTACTTTGATTGTGTGAGAAAAGCTGTGTTGGTGTGAGTACTGCTGTGTAAATCACTCGTATGGTCCATCTGCTTTCCCTGACTGGAAGTTTTATCTTTTTTTTTGTTGTTGTTGTTTTTTTGCATTGATCATTCACCTTGTGTGTCTCTCTTCTTCCTTCTTTCTACCTGTCAACAAGCCCTTCCCGGCTCTGCCGTGGATATATTTCCCTCGGGGTTGTCCAGGAGGCGTGAGGGACCAGGAGAGGCTGTGATGTTGACGATAAAAGATCACCTCAAAGTCCAGAATTGAAACAAAGAGATGAACAAGTCGAAGGAAGAACAAAAACTGTGAGCTTTACCACCATGCTTTTTCATAATGTTCTTCAAACACTTGAACAAAGAGTCCCATTCTTCTTTTGGATTAAAAAAAAAAAAATTGGAGTTCTTTTTCTTTAATCTTTTGAGAAAACACACACACACAAAAAATCTTTTGGACTTCTTTGACAAGACTTTCATTTAAAAACCAGAGCTGTACAAAACATAGAAAGATGCAACACTGAACCCAACTTTTAAAAAAAACTTTAGATCTATTTTTTCTTTACACTGTTTAGCTGCACTGGGGTTTCCCCAAAACTGGGAAAGAAGGGGAATGGCAAGGCCATACTGGGAATCCCGGACGGCGACGGAAAAGGTGAATCTGCCATCCTTCAGTTTCTTCCACAGCTGGAATGGTTCAGTGGAGCTGAGGAGGTGGGGTTGGGGGCAAGAACGGGGGCAGAGCCGGAGCTTGATGGACAGTCGCGATGTTGAGCTGAAGAAAACCGAATGCATGCAAAATGATGCCCCTTCCCCCTTTTTCTGGTGGAAAACTGCAGTGCCTGTTCATGAGGCGGGCTGTTAGGGACGATCAGTCAGTGAATCTCTGACAGGCCTTCTTCCAGCGGCACGCAGTGCACCACATGTCGCGGTTCTCCATCCCGTACACCTTACGGCACTTCTTCCCCTCACCACGTACCTTCCGACTGGAGGAGAGATGAAGACCAACAACACATGAAGCTGTTATATTTTAATGATATAACGAGCAACAGCAGCAAACAGCAAAACTTAAAGAGGACCTTTTGTGCTAATTTCCAGCTCCGTGTTTTTATTCCTGGTCTCTTATTTATCTTCCACTGGGTCTTTGTGCAGACCCCTCAGTTTACCTACTGCAACAGCAAGGTGTTAAGCTCCTCTCCCTTTAAGACCAGCCTCCGTGCAAGACAACTTTTTTTCTCATGGGCTGCACCTCATAAATACAATATTTAAACAGCGGGAGCGAGGAGCTACTGTATGACCATATCTCCACTCTACGATATCACACATAGAAAAGAGTAGGAAAAACTGTTTTAAATTGAGCATTAAGAGCAATCTGAGTCTGGGCTTTCGGCTCACTGTAACAGTATAAATTTGACAGAACATAAGCAAAACCACAAGAACACTTTAAACCCCAACCATGTGGGGAGGTAGATTACAACATGTGTTAGAGGGCAACATAAACACAGATCTAGCTAAACTTGTTCCACATGTGTAGAGATGAAGTTCTATGTGTGCATTAAAAAAAAATGTAATTAAAAAAATATAAGCTTTTACATATTCTATTTTCATTACTAGCAAATTGAAATATTTGAAGCCTTCCATGTAATAATTTTGATGATTATGACTCACGAAAATCAGAAATACAATATCTCAGATTGTTAGAACATTTCTTAAGATCAATCAAAAGAAGAATTAAAATACAGAAACATCCCACTTTTTATGTTTATTTATACACTCAGTGTGTAGCTGGGGCTCCATTACCACGAATTATTGCATCACTGCAGCGTGGCACTGCTGTCTCAGCTCTTTCTCATCTTCCTCCTGACAATACCCCATAGTTCCTCTGTGGGGTTCAGGTTAGGTGAGTTGGTTGGCCAGTCAAGCACAGTAATAACACAGTCATCAAAATAATTGGTAGTAGTTTTGGTACTGTGGGCAGGTACTAAGTCTTGGAACAGGAAATCAGCATCTCTGTAAAGCTTGTTAGCAGATGGAAGTGTGAAGCGCTCTGAAACCTCCTGGTGGACGCCGTGTTGTCTTTGGACTTGATAAAACACAGTCGACCAACCAATACCAGCACCAGCAGATGACATGGCACGCCAACTCACGTCAAGCACCTTGAATTCTGTGCCTCTTCCTCCAGACTCCAGGACTTCCAAATCAAATGTAAAATTTACAGTCCAGTTCTTTTTCTCCTTTTCCCACTTCTGAGGTCTCTGGTTCTGGAGCAGTTTGATATTAGGAATGCAACAGCTGTAGCTCCTTTCCTGAAGACATCTATGCATCTTGATGCACCGACACCAGCCTCAGTGCACTCCTCGTTTTTGAATCAACTTCCTATCAAACTTTTTCCTTCCAGTCAACTTTCCATGAACATAACTCGATACAGCACTCTGCAAGCAGCCAATTTTCAGGAATGACCTTCCATGGCTCACCCTCCTTGTGGAGGCTGTAGATGTCACCTGGATAACTGTCTTCCCCATAATCCTGACTTTGTTTACTGAACTAGAGATACACAGAATTTATAGTGCAGAATTTATAGTGCATAGTAATTTACTCAAACTCGAAATTAAATATTATAATAATATGAGCTAGTTTTTTTTCCTTTTCTTTAGCTGTAGGCCACAAAACAGAAAACTGCTCCAAGCATTGCAGTTTCTGTGTAATGAGTCTAGAATATATTATATTTTCACCTTCTTAAATAACTAATGGAAAATTTTAAACCTTTTTCTCAATTTCTGAGAGGCACGTGGATATTAGGAGAGCAGAACAGAGAGGTATGAAAGCTTTCATAAAAGTCACAAAAGCAAACATTTCATTTTAACTTGCCCCGGTGCTTTTCACAGAAACAGAGGCTTTCTATGCAGCTAAACAGACAAGAATTTCAGCATGGATTGTCATCACCCTCTCCTTTAGACCAATAGTGATCAACTTAGATCACATAATCCAAAACAGCATGGTTCCTTAATGAAGCGGATCTTTCTGAACATGTTATTCATTCTTTAACTGAAACTAACAACCAATCATAAGACAGAGTCTGTGAGCAGTGAGGGGCCAGTACCTGAGGGCAGTGGTGGCTCTGGGAGGGGATGAAAGCACTGCGATGGTCTGGGAACGCTGTTCACCAAATCCCTGGCTCTTACTGGGAGACACCTGAAGAGTGAGGGCAGAGGTAGGATGTGAATAAAAGAAATAAGACGTGTGAAAAGGAAGACTCAGCCTTGCGTGTGCAGCCAGGATTTCTCACCGTGGTCCCGGTGAAAGTGACAGGTGGTGACTGCCAGGAGATGCTGAAACTGGAGCTGTTGGTGGGAGTGAAGCTGGTGGATGCCGAACTGGTCGAGTTACTGCTGCTGGACGGGATGGACACTGGAGCCGTGGCCTGAAGGCAGAGGTCAAAGGTCAAAAAGCCATTATTTTTTTTACTTTTACTTTGGCGGTTGCTGAGCTTCTTTGTACCGTGACGTCAGCCACTGGTCGGTGATGCCACATGAAGCCTCAAGCTGAACATTTTTGCTGTTTTGAAAGGGGATAGGATTTGCAAGCGGTGGCTCTGACTGAGAAACCAAGCGCGCGCTCACCCATCAACAAGTCAGTCAAGGAAGGCCTGCCCCAAAGCGTACCCTGCTTTAATCTCTTCTCTGCCTCTAATCAGAGCCATCACTTATAAAGCTAACTCCATGTTGTATTCAATAAGAGTGATCAAGACCATAAACTAATGAGAAAAGTGTTAAATAACATCACAAACAACAGAGGTGAGGGTCAATTTCCTATAGACATTTAGACTCTATGGGAACCAGAGCTGGTCAGTGAGAAAGAAAGCAGGCTTCAGGCCTCCCCATTGGCTTCATTTTTCTTAACTGGAAGTTACGCTCTTCTTTTACATCTCTGAGGGTACTGCAGAATCCTGATTGGCTGAAGGTGGGACTTTTGAAGAATCAGTTGCCCAGTAGGATCTACAAAATCCAACTCTTCTTGATATTCTTGTGGATCCCTTTCTGACACCAAGTTTATTCTTCAGAGGTTTTTGGTTTTTTTTGTCAGATTAGATTTTCTATTACATTTATTTAGTTATTTTCACGTGTGTTTCCCCCATTTGCTATGATCTGAGTGACAGAAGACAAGTTTTAATTAATTAAAGCAAGACTAGGTCCAACATTAATCCTTAGGTTTCTGATAAAGCACACAGCTCCACATTAATATCTGTGCATCTAATATTAATGAAAAGCTAATGACACTAACTCTGGCAGTTGTTTTTCATACAATAATCTGAAAATTGAAGTTAAAATAGATTAATTGTATCATTTTTCAACTTTCCATTAAATATTCAAAGCTGCTGCTGTGTGTTGATACACCACAACTGTTAGCACAGCTGCTAAAGGGAGGGAGAGACCACAAGTCACTGTGAGATCTTTAGTTTGTTTATGAACATTGTGACACATTGTCAGCATAACGAGGACCTTGATGGTAATGTGTGAGAAACGGTGTGTGTTTGGTCTGAGTCTGTTGCGGCACAGTATCCCGAGTGCATCAATCTTCCTCACCTGGTAGGCATGGTCCGTGTGGATGAGGTAGAGAGCGCTGGGTGCAGAGCGGCTGAGTGGCGTGGTGCCACCAGCGTGAGGCTCCTTGATGTCAGAGGGCTGCATCGGTTTGTGGGAGTCTGGCAGCTGGCCGGCCGAGGGGAGGGGAGACGGCGGAGGAGGTGGGGGAGACAGGACAAGAGGGCGAAGCTGGGGACAGGCTGCTCAGGCCGTCGGCCACCGAGTCTGTGTTGAGCTTAATCTCCGTGTAGTGAGAAGTCCTCCTCACCGTCGCTGCAGTCTGAGTCACAGTTACGACTAGGAGACAAGTGCAGAGGTCACGACATTAATGTAAATCTCCAGGCCTAAAGGTCAGGTTAGCGATCTATTCAGTATCATTGTTCTCCGCCTCAGTCATTCTCTTCACTTGTCACCTCCTCCTATACAAGCAGAACAGGATATGTTACTATGCTGATAACCCATAAATCATTAACCTGCTGTTTTGACACTGAAGCAGGAGTTCAGCCGCAGAGCTGTTCCAGAGGCTTTGAGGGGACTTTACTTTAGGTATGTATGCAGTGCCTCTGTGTCTTACCCCAGGTGGATGGTGCGGATGTGTCTCTGAATGCCGGCGGCAGTACTCAGCACCTTGCCACAATTCTTCCACAGGCACTTGAACATCACCTTCATGGAGTTCTGCAGGAAGACACACAGCACATCAGTGTTTCACTGATGCTCTGATGCCAACTTCAAAGAGTCACGTGTAACAACTGCAGGGTACATAACAAGAAATCATAAACAAGAACGTTTCTTATTTCTGAAGGATGTCTTTTAATATCAGCCACTATCACAGAAAACATTTATCTTCAGTGCACACGTGTTCAGATAAAGATTATACAAAAATATGATGCATCTGATGTTTCCCTCCAGAATAGCTCAACGTTCCAGCATTGGCCACTTCATTAGACACACCTTGCCCTCCTCTTTGCCTTCAAAGCTGCTTAATTTTTAATGGTACAGATTCAACAAGGTGCTGGAAACATTCCTCAGAGATTTTGGTCCATACTGACATGATAGTGTCACACGGTTGCTGCACATTTGTCAGCTGCACATCCATACTGTTGTACTGCCTCTCTAATTCCCCGTTTAGTGAGCACGTCTTTTGTGATGAGGTAGAAACAGCGATTTATCTAAAACGCTCTCATACCTGTCACAGGTTAAAATGTGAATATTCCATGCATATTGCTGAATACAGAATGCTTCTTCATTTTTACTACAGAGTGATCAGCTTATGATATTATTTTATTGTAAGGTCTTTCCCCTACAATTTGAAGTGTGCTGAGGTCTGTTGTGATTTGGCGGGTTTTTAAATAAATAAAAAAATAATTAGACATGCAGCTTTAATGGAGCATCTTTCTATGAAGCTACCCTGGACACAATGCCGGTGATGTTCCTGTATCTCTTATCTGTCTAATGTAATTAAACCACTGGCTTCCCAGAGAGACCGTGCATTGTTTTCATGGAATGAAGAGCCCTGTGAACTTTCTCTCTGCCCTCCTGCACTCTCACTCTGAGCTATTATAAACAGTATTATAGACCCGTCTATCAAATTATTGTTGTAGAGGCTGATTTAATTTTGACAAGATGCTTTATTTTTGATTTTCTTTCTCTTTTAGAAACACACACACACACACACACACACACACACACACACACACACACACACACACACACACACAGACAAACAAAACAATCACGTGTCCCCCCCCGTGCATTGTTTTGTCTTTGCGTAACAAAAGCCTATTTTGTGTGTTGGTGAGCGTGTGCGCCCCTTTAAAGCAACATTTCACAGTTAATTAAATGGGGAGCTTCAAACGCTGCGGTGTTGCCAAGAGAAAAAAAACAAGAGCACACGAGTAGCATGTAGATAAGTTCATGAGAAAGCCTGGCATCTGCACATATGGATTGTGTGAGCATGTCTTGTTAAGCTAACATTATCCAGGCTTTTAGGGACACTGTTTATGCCTTCATCCATGTTCCATTCTCTCTTCCTTTTTCATGTAATTCCTGTTAGTCACTCTTTAATTTTTCATCCACAACCTTCATTTCTCTTCCTGTGTCTCCCTCTCTCTCTCCCTCCCTCCACGCCCTTCTTTGTGATGTTCCCAATTATCAGAGTACACTGCGCCAACATGGAGCTCACTAAAGAGCCTATCGATTTTTTTTTCTTATTATTATTATTTTTTTTTTTTTTAGAAGAGACATGAGGCCGGCAAAATCTTTTCTGTTTGCTGTAGCAGGCATTAAAATCATTACTGTTTTTGAGGGGAGCTACACGTGAAGGCTGAGGAAGTGATTATTAAGGACAAATGTCTGGGGAGGACACAGTCAAGCAGCAAAAACGGAAGAGAGGAGAGAAAACAGGGGAGAGCAGGAGAGGAAAGAATGAAAGGAGGGGTAGATGGATGATATAGTCAGCAAACTGGCACACTGGAGCACCGATGAGGAGAGACCCCCAAGATGAAGGCAGAGAGCGAGAGAGAGTAATGCAATATACATCGGACAAAATAATGAGTGACAGCGTGGTGTAGATGTGATGAGCTGTCAGAAGCGTGTAGTGATGAGACGAGGTGAAATGATTAGTGTCAAAGAAGGTGTGTGTCGAGCACGCGTGACACAAAACTCGAGACTGGAGCAAAAGGCTTTGTGTCCTTTCCTGTCTAATTTTTGTCTCTGCCTATCAGTCAGGAACTAAATTACATCCATAACCTCGCAGGTCAATATTGCAGAAGAGAATCAACCAGCTCATGTACATGTAGGGGGATCTCAAAGACAAGTTCCTGACCCTTTTTCTTACTGCCAGATCTCCCCGTTATCAGGATCAATGCTGCTGTTTCCTTTTAAAAACCTATTTAATGTGTGAATCTGACAGCAGCACACTGTAACAAAAGAAACTCTTATAGTACAATCACGACTGGTACAAAGCCATCTGGGAAACACGAGGTTATGACAACAAACATATTTTCTTCCCTTAAACCTGTGATGATAAAGTAGTAAAGTGCTGCGACAGATCAGCACTGATGTTTAAAATGAAAAAATTGACATCAAGGTAATATGGTTATACTGTAAATAATCTGTGCTGGTAACTCACTGATTCACAGTAATTTTATTTCTTTTGACGTACTGATGGAAGATGTTTATCAGGTAATCTGGCTATCCCAGCTGTCATAGGGTGAGAGGCAGGGTAGACCGTGTACAGGTCACCAGCCTGTTACAGACAACCATTCACACCTATGGGCAATTTAGAGTGACCAATTAACCTAACCCCAGTAACTGGGTTCCTCCCACAGCGAAAGACATGCAGAGTACCTGGAAACCCATGCACGGGGAGAACATACAAACTTCGGGCCAAGGTGGATTAAAACCCAGACCTTCTAGATGACCTTCTAGCTGTGAGGCTGAATTTATCATTTTTTAAAGCTACTCAGACCATAAAGGGACATTTTACATTTTTCCTTATTTTCTATATATATGCATTTGTGAGCATAACCATTAATGGTGACACTCACTTTAAGGATTTCAAATAATGAAGTCAGCTCATGCACAAGTAATCCCTGAGTCAGCTCAGGCTGCAGACTGCTATAAACCTTTCATTTCAGGTGTTTCTTTCCTACTCTTGGCTCTGTAGGATGTCACCGATTGGGACATACCTAATATGGTCACCTCCGCAATTTCACCTGCCTGCTCTTCAAACCTTCTGCTTACAAGTAGTAACCAATCAAAAGAAATGTGCCTTAAAAAGACCACCCTCAGCTAAATCAATTTGTCAGACAATGGGTGAACAAAGGGGATGGATCAAGGTCCAGTAAAAAATAAATAAGGATTATTTTGAAGAATGAATAATCTAAAGCTTCTCTAATAGAGTCCAACAATAAACAGAGATGTAGATGATCATAATAGGTCCACTTTTGGCCATCCTAGCTTTTTACCCAGCTAATAATATTCACCTTGCGCTTGCGAGGGATGGGCTCATCAAAGAGCAGGCTGCTGCCGTCCTGCTCATCCAGAACAGGATCTTCAGGTCCTGCAGGGCCAGGCCCCACGCCTCCCAGGCTAGGTACACGGAAAGGCTTGAAGCTGTCTGCAGAGAGTGGTGGGGATGGTGTGGAGGGGTTGGACTGGTCACTCGGAGCAGACCAGCTCCAGTAGCCCCCCGAGGAGCTATTGCTCGATGGGGTGAAGGGTCTCGGCTCGAGCCGTTGCTCCTTCCACGAGCCACTTAGACCCTCTGAAGAGACAGAGGAACAGGAGATTGAGAGTGGTGGTAGGGAGTGAGAAAAATGGTGTGTGAAAAGGAAGAGTATGAGAGTTTATCTAACACCTCTAATTTCTTTATTCATAGTAGATGCTACAAACACAATCAGAGATCAAGACATTCAATTAGGCTCAGACAGTTGCATTAGCACACACACACAAAAAAAGACTCTCCCAGCAGCAGTCTGACTATGACACAAGAAAATAAAGGTTGCTCTCCTGTTGTGATTCTACCGAGACATTTCCAAGGTCTTGTGTTTTTTTTTTTTTAAATCAAAGAAGAGTTTCTTTTGAATATCAGCCACAAAAGGCTTTGCACTCGGTGATGATAGAGGCAGGGGAAAACTTTGCAGAGAGTGTACGTGTGTGTGTGTGTGTGTGTGTGTGTGTGTGAGACAGAGGGAGCGTGAGAGACCCAGTTTGGTTTAGTGAAGCTGCTTCCTGGTGTGGTGTCTCTCTTCACAGACGTCTTTCTTTCCTTCGGCAGAACATTTAACATAAAAGAGAAAGTAGCTCATCAGCAGCAGCACAGGTTCTGAGCAGTCTCACTTCTTGCACAGAAAAGCAAATTCAATGGTTAAACGAAGTGCCAATGATAAGACTATTGCTTCATTTGAGAGATATTAAGAGTGCACCGTGATATGTGCACGCTGTGTGAGCTCAAACTACATGACTACATGTAGATAACAAGTGTACAGTTAGTATTTAAAATCCAGTTTGTGCATCTGTGTATGATGTATAGCAGTCATACCATGTGCATGGTGGTTGGCTGCATGTCTGCTCAGCTGAAAGGACAGCAGGCTGGTTGCAAAGACCATCTAAATGGTCTCACGAGATTGCAGTTATGGGGCATTTTGGACTTCCGCCACTTTGCTGAGTGGCAGAGATCCAGACTCATTGTGCTTTTCTTTGGATTTCCACAGCTCATTGATGAGATGATCCTACAGCACAGCAGGTGGCAGTAATTTATCAACCTTAAGCTTCCACTTGCATTCACAAGATAACAGCTGTGAGGGAATGGAAATCAGTGTACAGGAAAACACACAAATTATTGACTAAGGCTGAGCAACTTCTTTTGTATTCACTTTTCATGAAACCTCTGCTATATTTTAGAGAGAAGCAAATGAGACATAAAAATGAAAGATTTAATCACAGCTGTTAAGTTTGAAGCATTTTTGGTTTGGTTATTTAGCATTAATGATACTTACCACTGACTCTCACAGGTGGGCTCCTAACCAGCGGGCTGGTGGAAAGACTTGTCAGTACCATGGCAGCCGTCACCTTGTCCATATCCACTTCCTCCTCTGACCGCCTGTGAAAACACAACATGAAAAGAAGAAAACTTTTTTTGAGCATCTTCTGCTTTCAGTTAAAGAGAAAGAGCTTACAATTCTCTTCATACAAGAATTCAGTCTATTGCACTTTTTAAAAGGCCCCAATAAACACACTACGGACACAATCATTTACAGAAAACTCAAGAATGCAATATGTGCTTGTCTTCTTCACTCTCATCGGCCCATTGTTTTTAGACAAAAAGCAGACCTCGTGGTTTGCAAACTGCTGCAATGACTGCAACAAAAACCGCTAATTACATTCAAGTTTGTTTTTTTTTCTGGTCCGTTGCAGGAGGCTGATGCAATCACCCAGACACCATTAGAAAAATCAACAGTTAACAGAAGAAATGCCACAGTACAAAAGCAAATATAAATCTAAAATGATATGGTATGGGAGCCCTAAAGCCTGTATCATAAACACAACAGTGTTGTGCAGTTGAGACGCTGTTGAGACATTCGCTTCTTCTAATTGGTGTGCGGAAACTGTAGACTACCAGACAGGCGTCTTAATCCACTGGCATGTACTCCTAAGAGAGAGGCAATCCTTATGATCAAAGAGATGTCAATAGCTTCATTACTCATAGTATACCTGTAGTACATGCTCACTATTAATGTGACAAGCACTCTGTGTGTGTGTGTGTTTTATCCCTGAGCAAGCAAGTCTTTGATCAAAATCAATTTTTATAACAATTATGAACTCTTCTGCTGGCTTAGAAGAACATGACATCCACCTACTTTTTAATAGCTGCTTAGATCACTGCATTTTAATAGGTACACATTTTGCATAGCTGTGGAAATAAACTTTTACTTTCCCAATAACTCAAAAGACAAACCGCACACGTTACTAAATCTCTGTATGATGGGTGCGACATGTGACCTACTGTGGTTAAACTATTCATATTCATATACATTAAGGAACAAGCAACCAATGTCTGTCCAGCTTGTAGATTAGTGTTGGAGGCTGCACAAATTTAAGTCAATAAGAAAATACAGGCAGATGTGGTGCTGCTCCACATTGTTCAAAGTGAGGAAAAGAGTGAGTGGGAGCAAAGAATATGAGAGACCATACTGCCCAATTTCCACAAATAAAGAAAATTTCCTGTGCATCCAACCTCATTACACTGTAGTGTGACATTCTACAATTTCTAGAAACATCCCCATGTGTCTTTTTGATTCAGCTTTTAAAAAAAACTAAAACAAAAAACAGGA
Organism: Pterophyllum scalare; assembly: GCA_024447675.2. Taxonomy (NCBI): domain Eukaryota; kingdom Metazoa; phylum Chordata; class Actinopteri; order Cichliformes; family Cichlidae; genus Pterophyllum; species Pterophyllum scalare. The sequence goes on from JAMQGT020002037.1 coordinate 19,816, forward strand.
AAATGATCTACAGTACACTGTTGTAGACACTGCACACATCATCTGCGTTATAAGGCCAAAAAACAACAACAAAAAAAAAAAACAACCCACAGCAGCATGCCTGATTCATGCAAAAAGGAGGAAATCACATGCAAAATTAAAGTGAATATTGCGCTCCTCTGCCATGCTGGAGTCTTCTGTCTGTGCACTAGCCTACTGTTTAAAAAAAAGGCAGGACAGGGAATTGAGAAACCTGGACAATACTGGAGACATGTAATGACTTTCCCCCACCTCTTTTAATGGACAGAAGAGAACACAGCACTACTGTAACACCCACTTGCTGAATACCTCAGTCAGAACCCAGATGTCACTCTAAGTGTTTATTTTTAGGAGGGTTTTAAGGCACACACACTTTGTTTCAAGTTGACTCAGCTTAAGACAACAATAAGCACCGGTGGCACGGAAACGTAAAGCTAATAAATGCATCCATTTTCTGTGTAGATACAGTATTTGGTGAAAAAAAAAAGAATTTTGGTTTTATTTGCCAAACATTTTCCACAGAGGACCCGACCTGTTGAGGAGAACAAAGGGTGTGTTTTGCTGCTTTGGCAGCTGTAATAGGAGAAATAAAATATTAAACCCAGTGTTTGGATAAATGACACCTTTTATACACACAGAAACATGACTGTTCATTCATGAAAAGAAGAGTGCAGCTGTTTATTGACTGTACTGTGATGAGCAACTGAAAGCCTCATGCACACGTATGAAAAAAACTCAAAGATATTAACATGAGCTTTACCAGGAATGCCCTCACTAGTTGTGCGCTTACAGGACAGTAACAAACACATTTGTGATCGCAGATGAAATAGCAACTAAATGCTAATTAAGAGTGCGGTTCATTCCCCAGAACACGGTTTTCACTCGTTCAGAATGGACTTCTGGGACAGACAAGTAAGGAAGTCAATGATCAGCAATGCCTCAGTCACACAGGCCTAGAGACTGGTCGGGCTAGGGAAGCATGTATTCCCTGACCGGCTGGTGAGTGATTGCCGGCAGATTACTGCGGTTGCCCATAGTCTGCAAATGCCAAATTGTCTGCAAACATTCACCATTTGCTCTCTGAGCTTCAGTGAAACTTGAAGAAGTGCAATGCAAACTGAAAACAGAGAATGTTTGCCTCAAAGGCAAAGTTGTGCCTTACCACTGCAATAAACACATTTCAAAAAGCACAGCTTTTACTTTGAAGGAAAACATTCTCCGTTTCCGGTTTGCAGTGCAAGGTTTCAAGTTTCACTGAAGCTTGGAGAGCAGTTTGCAAGTGTTTGTCAACAAATCAGTATTCCTTGCATGGGTGACCGCAGCAATATGCTACCTAACAAAAACAATCACAAGGAGGTTTTTGGTGCAGTGCCGTATACCTGCTTGCGACCAATTTCATGCTAGCAACTACCTGCAACCAATTGCCAGCCTTTTGTGGAATACATGCTTTTCCCCAGCGACCGATAGTTACCAGGGGATCACCAGTTGTCTCCAGGTCTGCGTGACTAGGACTTTAGGGATCTATTTTACAGCAACTGCCAACAACCTCCAGTAACCATTCGTTTCAACAATGTGCATCAGACTTATGGAAATGAAATAGTAATCTTATGATAATGCTGTCAAAAGATCATGGATACCTAATCCCCACCAGAACCTCTATATTTGTGTAGATCCACAAAATCATGACATGGCTTGATGACCGTACTATGACTCTGTGTTTCTCCAGATGTAGTCAGTAAAGTTTTATTTTTGGCTGCCAGAGCTGAACGAGAGCACGTGTTAGCTGCTATAAGTTCAAAAAGCTAAGAGAACTAAAGGGGATTTCCAGAGTTCTTTTCCAAGAAAACTGACTATTGAGGGATTATTTTTGCATTCAATCATTTCCCTAAGATGGACCCAGTACAGGCTCAAATGCACACAATTTGATAAAAAACATTTACTGAGCATATCCCTCAGTGACAGCTTTCACAAACATTAGAAGCTGTATTCAAAAGAGATTTCCTGACACTTCCTTTTAAAAAAATTAAGTTGAATGTAAATATTCCAACAGGTTTATGATGTAGAGAGGCTCTTTAAAGTCAGGATCTACTTGTCAGTAGTTTCACTGTGAATAAATGACACTTTTAAATTAATGTGAAAGTAATTAAAAGCGTATTTACTTCACAGGGGGAAAAAGCTGATCTGAGCAGAGAACAGAAGAGAGCTAACAAAGGAAGAGCTTCAGCCTCCATTAGCTGATATCTAATTTATTACCCTTTCAGCTGTTGAATGTGATGTCATTACAGCCTCCACATAAATCAAGAAAAGAAGCTGCATGCACAAATGCCACTTTTACCCCTGACCCCACCCACCCACCACTCTACATCACCGTAAAACTTCCTGGTCACCTTGGGAGGCCATCATGTGACTGTAGATATTATTTCCACGGTAACAATGACAGACAGTAATTACTGGGTGCTTTGTCAATCTTGAAATATGAAAGAGTAAATCCCAGGAAAACACATTAGGAAGACTCATAATTAAGATGTGATGTATGAGATGACGAGGAAGAGCCTGAGAGAGCGGGAAAGGGAATTTCCCAAATCGCATTTGTCATTAGTGGCCTTATCAAACTTAGTTTCCGTCCAAGTGCTTATTATGGCTATAATTAAACACACAGGGCGAGTGTGTATGCGTGTGTGTTAGAGAGAGAGCCACGTTAAAACACATGATACATGTGACACAGGAGACTGGGTGGGATGGTTAATGGATCGGTAAGTGAATTCTGAGAAATTAGCTTCATATGTTGGCATGTTTGTGTGTCTGTGTGTGTGTGTGAGAGAGAGAGTGTGTCTCTGTGCGCTTTAATATTCTTACTTCACTTTATTTGTAATAAAACATCTTCCCATATCTAATCCCTGGGGCTTCCTAAAGGGAACATTATCGTGGATATATAGCATCATCAACAGACAACTGGAGAGAAGGTAAAGGGTTTGTTTACTAATGCAGATTACATGAAATGGATCCATGTTATTATATCTTGCTGTTGGCTATTCATAAATGGAAAATGAGTTTACACTATAGATGCTGTTAATGTTGCTAAACCTTTAGAGACCGATAAGGTTTTCTAAATGACCTGAACAAAGGCCATGGACTCTCAGATACTTCTGCTCAAGTAGCATTACCAAACTGAATTACCTCTATTGAGTTTACAGCTGCCCCTGAGCTTTTTTACTCTAAAAATGCAAATATGTAACTGTTAATGGACAACTCTCCCGTGAGATCTTTTCACATTTACATAGACTCAACCACCTCTTCATTAGACACACCTGTTCAACTGCTTGATAACACACAAATCTAATCAGCCAATCACATGGCAGAAACTCAATACAAGGTATGCACAAGAGCATCTCTGATCACAAAACATCAAACCTCGAAGCAGATGGGCTACAGTAGAAGATGATCACAGCGGGTGGCACTCCAGGAAACTGAAGGTACAATTTGCACAGGTTCATCAAAAATTGGACATTAGAAGACTGAAAACATTGCCTGAAAAAAATTATTGAATTAAATGTTGCCTGGTCTGATGATTCTTGATTTCTGCTGTCAGAAGGGTCAGAATTTGGTATAACTATGAAAGCATGGACCGATCCTGACTTGTATCAGCTTGTATAAGTTCACTGTGCTCAAATGGACTCCTCATTCACCAGACCGCAATCCAATAGAGCACCTTTGGGATGTGGTGGAATGAGAGATTCACATCATGGATATGCAGCTGACAAATGTGCAGCAACTGTGTGATGCTATCACGTCCATTTGGACCAAAATCTCTGAGGAATGTTTCCAGCACTTTGTTGAATCTGTGCCACAAGGAATTAAGGCAGTTCTAAAGGCAGCCCCATACCTAATGAAGTGGCCAGTGAGTGTATGCTAGTGTCCATAGACAACATTCCCATGAGATAATTATAAAGACACATACAATATTACACTTTATTTTAAAGGCACCAGAGTAATTATAATCTTGTGTGCTGCTTTCTTTTCCTCCCTGCTCTCAGCTCTAAATTTAAAATGCATTGTTGGTACTGAAAGAAAAACTCTTAATTAAAAGTGGAAAGACAACATAAAAGATAAGATAATTATGGTTGTGCATAATTATTTTTTAATTATTGAATAACCTGCCTGATATTTTCAAAATTAAAAAAAAATCTAATTATTTTTGGTTTGTATGTTCTCTCTCTCTCTCTCTCTTTTTTGTTCAACCATCAGTCAAAAAAAAAAAAAAAGAGAAAAAAAACCTCTGAGAGACTGTATACGATCACTTATTGGAAATGCAGAAAATGCCACAGCTCTAAGAACAATTCATTAAAGCAGCTGAAATATGCAACACCCTGCACTTTAACTGGAGCTTTGTTAGAAATCAGTGACGTCTGCAAATTTCATGAACCAATAAGGTGGAACCTCTCCCACAGAAGCACCCAAAACAACAGGAGAGTCAGACAGATGTCAATCAACTGCATCTTGTGCAATCCACTAGAAGAAGTTTCCGAGCAGAAAAACTTTTAGTCTTTCGTCATATTTTGATGCAGTTTATGCACCTGAAATCCGTGGTTAGGTTAAGGTGAATTTCATAGTCTTTCAAAACTATAAGAGCCTTAGAGAGCAATTCTGACAAGAAAGGCTTAAGGGCATATGTGCGTGCTCCCACACAGACCTAAGGCAAGGATGAATCCTACCTTTAAAAAAACAGAAAACAAAAAGAATTCACCTTGTATTAAGACAAGTTTAGGCTGGCTAATGGGCTAAAGAGAGCCAAATGCAAAAAAGAAAAGCAAAGTTAATTTAAGCCATTTGTTGCTGAGTGGATTTCTCACAAGCACCTGTAGATCACTGCCTGACTGCTGAGAAAATCATGAACATATGCTGGAAATGACAGATTAGAAACTAAAGAAGTTATAATTAGAAGTAGGGATAAGACGGTATTAACCCTCTCTGGGAATGAAGACACAAGTAGAACAACAGCTCCCTCTTCAGGGACTGTGATGAGCTTGGAGGGAGATGTGGCTGTTTGCCAATATGCCAGTGGACTGTGTGTGTGTGTTTGTGCAACAAGTGGTGAAACTTGTGCTTCCATAGCCAGATGTGCCTACTCTTTAGGTAGTGAATACAGCAAAACAAAGGGCCTCAATGAGAACAAGTGAGGCAGGAAGCTGGATCACATGTTTTTGTTTTTTTAAATGTATGAAGTCAGGTTACCGCCATTGGGGGTGTGGGGGTGGGGATTTGGTTTCAAACAAAACACCGGGCAGGAGGAGAGAATAACAGGAGGCTCATGTTACCGTGGTTTGACAGGTAGATGGAAGACAACGAAATATAGGCCTGGTTTCTGTTTTGTGAGTTAGGCAATAAGACATTCCCTTTATTAAAAAGGGAAGTTTCACTGTAATGCTCTCTTAAAAAACACAAATTACGTTAATTCACACCCGAGAGCTGCTTGCTTGTTACAAGTGTACAGCCGCAGCAGACGGTAACAGCTAAAGGATAAGGTAGTGGACAGTAGTCAAGCCATCAGAGGGAGAGCTCATACACCAAATATACCAAGAAACTCCCCACATGCTCAAAAAAATGCTCCTTATCACTCCTTATCCTAACATTTGGTTGAAAATACTGAATTCAACATTCCTCTTTTTTAAAGCTAATGAGGAAAAACCTCTGGTCAGAGTGAATAACTTGATCCCATCAGTGCCACAGACTCCTTAAAATGTCTAATCTTTGTTTTTCCCTCTCTCCACATTCCTTTTTTTCCCCCTCAAATGCCTTCAAACTAACTGGGCCAAGGTCAGTCTCTGCACACAAACACATGCACAAACCCCTGGTCGCATTACTTTATATATCACCCAAAAACTATCAGTCATTTTTAATGAAGGCAGCTGAAAGGTGTGGTGGGTTACAGGAATTCCCCTGAAACACAGGCCAGCACTCTCCTCGCCTTCCCTTCGCCCCTGCTGGACTCATTCTCGCTCACTTTTCACTCCGAGTGCACTTTGAGCTTCTTTGACTTTTTGTTGCCACGGATCATGGTGTGAGCAAAGTAAGGGTGCAAGGAGAAGTGTGTGTACAAATCGCTGTATGCATGTGTGTGTGTGTGTGTGTGTGTGTATTTTGGCTTGTCTCTTTGATGCCATGTGGGGCAGGGTGGTCTACTCATTCATAACAGCCACTGGACTATGAAGTCTATTTCCTCCTCAATAAGCTTTTATAAATCAGAGCGCTCCTCCTCTGCTATCTGCTTGTCTGAACCCCCCCCCCTTCTGCAACACACACACACACCCACACCCAAAGGAATCTGCATATGACATGGCGCTAACATGCATGAAGGGCACAGCTTTTGATTGGCAGGTGTGTATGAAGGGAGACACACAGGAATTTTATTTGGCATGCTTGTGTGCATCGTTCACAGATGTTACTGATAGCAGTCCTTTGTTGATAAACACGCATAAAGGAAATGCATTTCTATAAAACGTGAGACATAAACAGCGGGCCAGATTAAAGCAGAACATTGCCTATTGAATTTCCTAAAGAGCACTATGTCCACGCTATTCACAAGCTGTGTGTGATTGGGTCCACGAGGTTAGTACACATCCTGCCAACAGCTGCAAGACAGTGTTTGCCTCTTCACAAAGTCAAACATGGCTTATAAAGAAGCATAATTTTTTATGGCTGCAAAAAGAATTCAACAGCATATGGAAGGTGTGTCCCAAATCTCGCTTTAGTGTTGCCCGTTTGCTTTTTTATACACTGAGAGCATAAAGTGTTCTGGCAGGTAGGTTCATGCATTTTTGGATGCTGACACAACTTATGATATTTTAGCTGTTTAAAACATAATGAAGTTACAGTGATATGGTTAACATGGGCTTAAAGCTCAGAATTTCAGCTTTAATTGCAAGCCATGAACAAAACACTGCTTTAAAGGTTAACAGTCATTTCAATACACAGCCACCTGTTTGAAGCAGCTCAAACGAAATGCCTGCTTTTAAACATTTTATGCATATTTTGCAACATTCGGTGCCTTGTGTCTGTAACCCCACTGATGTCAAGAACAGTTGAGCTGTTTTTCCAAGCCTTCACTGCAGCTTTCTTCAGCTGTATTTTGTTTATAGGACTTTCTGCCTTTAGTTTTGTCTTTAGCAAGAAAATGAATGCACGATCGGCTTAAAATCAGGCAGGTGACTCAGCCATTGCATAATACTCCACTTCTTTACCTTTAAAAAATTTCAGAGTTGCTCTCGCAGTATATTTAGGTCATTGTCCATTATCCATCTAGACAAGCAACATCCAGCCAACTTGGCCTACATGTTGTGAGCAAAAGTAAAGAGCTATACACTTCACAATTGAACTGGAGTCTCTTGTCTTCAGTCAGCAAAACAAGTAACTTAGTGCCCATCAGCAGGCATGCACCTCACAACTTCCACCACACCTGACCATAAAGCACAGGGACCTAACTGCCACTACTGCTAGATGGTGGCCATTTTCTGTGCAAGTATAACACATCTTGGGTGAAAGTTAGATTCTGTTTCTTCACTGAGTTAATGTTTTTTTCCATCCCATAACCACAAGAATTTGGAACTTGTCCACTTGGAATTTGGAAATTAATGCGATTATTATAAATATTCATTTTATTCATTTTTTCAATTCTCTGACATACCAAATTAACTGAACTGTCACCCAGTGATGAAAATAATCACACTGTTGCAGCTCTTGTGGGCAGCTTTTTTTTGTATTTGATCAATGTCTCTGAAGCCAGTTTGAGATTAACAAATGGTCTGCAGTGATGCAAATGCTGTGTGTCAAGGCGAAGCTTTCAATTTACCGGTCCGTCTACATTTATACCCTTCCCTGTGGCCACGAGGGTTGGACAGTGACTCAAAGAATGCAACTGTAGATACAAGCGGTGGCAATGAGCCAAATGATGTTTTGGCTACTCCTCTACATCAAAAGGAGCCAGTTGAGGTGGTTTGTGCAACTTGGAATGCCTCCTAGGTGAGGCGTTTCAGGGATATCCAACTCCGACGAGGCGGCAGAGCCAACCCAGGACACGCTGGAGAGGTGGCCTGTTAACGCCTCCATTTCCCCCAGAGAAGCTACAGGTGGTGGATGGATTTTGACAATCTTTTAATCATTTAAACATTTTATTCCAAGGAAAAGTTCAATTTAATAATCAAAGGAGACGACTGTATTCTGGGTTTCAGTCTGCTTGTTGGATAGCACAAGACATCTGATGACTTCACTTTAAGCAGTAAAGAATTATGAGCTTTTTCACAGTATTCTCATATTTCAGAATACACCAACTGATTAATCCTTTTAAGGCAGAGCTAATGTTGTTTATTTCATTTCAAAGTTTCATCAAACCCAGGTTAGCTGAAGAGTTATCCAAATTAAAATGTATTAACATTAATGGTTCTGAACTGCACATCTGTTTTGGGAGTCACACAAACAGACACACATACACAGCCATATAATCAAAGGACCTAGTCATCTTTCTAGCCATAACAACATATGCACTGGCCTTGCAGCCAGCTTCTTGAAATAGGAGCCATGGGCATCCTTCCCTTTATACAGACTCTGCTTCAGCCCTTAGAGCGGCAGTGCCAAACCTCCATCTGATTCACTGTAACATGAGTTTTATGGTGAACTGTAGTCCAGATTCTTCAGTGCTAAAATATGGGGCCTTCTTCTTAGAAATGTCAAGATGCCCACATTTAGTGTGGAAACATCACAATGTAAAAAATGTAAAAAACAAAAAACAAAAAACAAAACAGATGGTGTTACCTTACAAGCTGCCTTGTTTCTAGATTTAGAGAAGAGAGACCTTGACTGAACCCATCAGACTACACTCAAACTAATAAAAATGCCATGCTTAGTCATGATTGTAAATGTGCAGTATCATCCCTGTTGTAATCTGGCTTGTTGTAATGTGGACGTGGCATTAATGACAGAATATCATGGTCCTTTGGTTGATTAAAAAAGTGTGGCTGTCTCCTGTTTTGAAAATGGAGCCTAAAATCTCAACACTCACTCAGATTATGGGCTGAGTCCACTGCTGTATTTTGAATGGCAATGGCCTGAATAAAATTTGACAAACTATACACTGACTGAGAAAGACATCAACAAACTCGCAACCTTCCACCCCAAGTGCTTTCAAAGAATTCAAAAGATCTTCTGGACTGCAACTGTCAGCAACCAAGACCTCGCTGAAAAAGGCCACACAGACTCTCATGCTGACATCCTGAAGAGAAAGCGCTGGAGGTGGATCAGCCACATGTTTCGGCAAGACATCACAATTACCAAGATCCCCCTGCATCGGACACCGGGAAGAAGAAGCGCGGATGTCCCAACATCACGTGGAGGAGGACTGTGAGAGATGGAACTGAAGGAAATGGGTCACACCTGGGCCCGCGTACAATGGGTGGCCAAAAATCACCAAAGAAGGAGAAGTCTCATTGATGCCCTATGCACAACCAAGTAACTGAAGGAGCCTACCTACACTGACTGAAAGCACAGCAACTTCACAGTTGCAACACTAACATCATACCTCTCAAACCATAAAAAGGGGTTCATGTTACAGGGTAAAACTGCAAACACACAAAGATGGAACTACACAACTTTTTTGTATCTTCTCTGATTTGGGGGGGGGACAAAACAGCAGATCCTCAGAAGATTCATGTGCTGTGAAGTTCCTAGAATTCACTGTCACTAATGAAGTGAGGGCAAGACATAATTATGAGCGACTGCTGATTTTCAAAGTTATAAAGATCAAACACGGATACAGGACACTGTTCAAGAAACTGCTTTATGTGATTAATATCAATCAAACCCTGGTACATGTTTCTCAAGAGGCAGAGCAAAGAGTTTTTGGTTGTGGGGGGGGTTACTAGCCTGAAAAATCCACCTAACCATGCCATCATTATCTTCGTAAGCTGTGAAAATCCTGCACAGAATCTAATGTAAACAGCATAGAGAATGGCTTATTGGACGTACAGGGCTGGTCGCGTATAGTTTAGAGAACATGATGAAGTCATTAAGACCCAACAATATTATTGCTGAGAGCCACAAAGTGGCTAATCATTGGCATTCGGTAGCAGCTAATTAGTTGATTACACATTAGCATGTTTTAGTTGTCAGTCTCTCCCCCCCATATCTGTCCTCCAAACACACAAAGTCAAACACACTAAGCAGAACAGGCACTCTCTTACACATGACAACCTGTGCAGATGGACATGCACCGTTTGCTCGTTTAGCCGTTTTAAACAACAAAAGCAGCACTCAGAGGCAGTCTTCTCATTGCTAAGGCTCTCTGCTAAGAGGAAAAACAGGGCGTGGCATACATTAGCTGGGCATGGAGCCAAAGCCCTCTGTGTGTCCATGTGTGTGTTCCTTCCATGTGCAGTAGACAGTCACAACTATACAGTAAAAATGTTTGCAGATCAACACAGGAAGTTGTATGCCTTTGTCCGTCTCTGCCTCTAATGCACTAAGAACAGATGTGGTACGTTTCATGCACAGATTGAGCCTCTTTTTCACATCATATTCTCTGAGTGTAAACTTCATTACAGGTACTCAATGTGTGTTCTTCTGTGCTCGATCACATTCTTTGTTGGAGTCTACCTGATCTTTAGTATCATAGAAAACAGCCTCTCACTACGCACTACACCGCTGGGAGAGACTGTGCACTCATGCACACAAAGACAAGAAGAAATTAGATCACAGATGTAAACAGACACACATGTGTAAGGGGGAAACAATTATTTGCACTTAGATATACGAGTTCGCCTGACAAACGCACAGATAAATGTGGTTTTAAAAGCCCTCGGGCTTCAATTTTCATTTTGACAGCTAAAATTATAATGATTTTACCATCATCTGGACCAAATAGTCTTTGAGCTGCAGATCACTCACAGCCACTCACAAAGTCAGTGAAGCTGAAAAAGTACTTATTAAAATATCTGAAAGACATTCATGTGCTACTCGTCATTGTTGACTCATAATCTCCAAAAAAAAAAAAACCCTCAGTGTCAGATCAATTTTTGGCACTGACGGCTGGCAAATGTTAAGCAGCAGCTGTATTTCATGACTTTCATGTATTACCGTTAAAGAGGCAAGCGGCCTTTTCTCGGAAATCTTCTGACTCTCCCAACCAAGTTTAAATAAGAAAAGCATTATATCTGCTGCATGACAACAACTACCAAGGCAAGAAAATCAGAGACATTATTTCTTACAAAGCCATAACAAAGTAACACCAACCGATATAAATCACAATAAAATATTGAAATGTTGCTTTAGGTCTTCAAAGATGTGAGGAAACTGCTGCAACACATTCAGATGGTTTACGAGTCGCTGATCCAGAACATACTGTAAGAGCAGAAGCAGGAGTTAAATGTTTTTCAAGTGTTGCTATTTCTATTCAGAGACTATCACTCAAGAGCACAAACTAGTGATAAGCAGCAGTATGTCTTGAATAAAAGGAGTATTACTTATCACTTTCTTTTTCGTCTCCTCTCGCTTTTCAATTAAAATGAAGAACTTCACAAGGATCAGCCATCCACAACAGTTCTGTTTGTGACCCACTGTCAGACTATTTTGTGTACAAGGACTGGCTTTGAACTCAAATGTAAATATGGCAAATGTAGGTGACAAAGGTGAGTCAGGGGTCCTTAGGTGGATGAAAGAATCCTTTGGGGTTTTTTTTTTCCAGGTAGCATGTGCATGTGTTTATAGACAGATAGCACTGCAGGGTCAAGAAATATGCTTTCAGAGGGTACATGTGTATATGTGTCAGTTTGATGTATATAAGCCCTGATTTGTTCCCATTTCATATCCACAGAGACAGTTAATCCTTGAGCAACTGAAATGAGGGCAAATGATCATCCACTCTCCCTGCTGCCCTTTACCTTTTAAGTATAGCTTTTGACTGGCACACACGCATACTTCAGGAGTGTGTCCTAGATTTGCACTTTAGGTTGGAGTTTCTATTTAGATCCTAGCCTGTAGGATGAACGTGAACATACACACATTTGATGTTATAGGTCAGTTACCACATATGTACCAGCCTCTGGGTGAGGAATACACACACACACACACACACACACATACACACACAGTACAGCACATGAAACACTTTGAACACTAGCAAAGGGTTTCCATTTCCATAGCAGCAGTTGAGACTAACAGGTAAAAACACTCAATGGCTCCTAACAACAGATTTTTATAACCTGCTGCATCAACTGGGTATTACAGTAAAATGTGGAATAGTTGTGGGTAAAAATTGATCCATGATTTCATGTTCATAGGTGTGAATGATCACTTTTTGCTTTTACCAAGTTGTTTTTATGACAATGAATAACATGCACTCACCAGCTACCTCATTAGGTGCACCTCACTAGTACCGTAATACCTTGCTCGTATCTCGTGATTGTGGAGGCCATTTGAGTACAGTGAACTCACTGTCAAAGTTAAGAAGTCAGTTTGAGAGGATTTGGCCTTGATAACATGACTGGAAGCAGCCATCAGATGGGTTCACAGTGGTCATAAAGGGACATGGTCGGCAACAACAGGTAGGCTGTGGTGCTTAAATGATGCATAGTTGGTCCCAAGGGTGCCCATCTAGCACTAACAACCACATCACGTTTAAAGTCACTTAAAATGATCTTTCTTCCCCATTCTGATGCTCGATTTGAACTTCAGTATGTCATCTTGACCATGTCTACATGCCTAAATGGACTTAGTTGCTGGCATGTGATTACCTGATTAGATAACTGCATTAACAAGCACAAACAGGTATACGTAATAAAGTGAATATTGGCATATGTAGTCACAAATCCTTATATTCAGTTAAGATACAGAATCTGCTGCTTTTACATAGCCTTTTTTTGTATCGACTTTAGTCTTGACGTGCTGGACTGCTCCCCGATGACAATGCTATCAATGCATCTCTGCATGCCTTCCTCAGAGCTGAATCTACACTTGAATCAAATAAGCACCTTGACAAAACACGCAACAGTGAAACATGAATAACAAATGCAGTCTTGTCTCCTCTGTTTTTTTAGGAGAAAAGAGAATACACAAGCATACATCAGCAACTCTGGAAAGCTGTGATCTGAATCTGTTTGTTAGTTGAACTTTTGCACTCAGAGAAATCATGACAATCTGTTGTCAGCAGACTGCACACAAATATTATCTGGATTACCAACGATGTGACGCATGAGCAGACTGTGAGGCATCATCGTATTGTGTTTCATCTTTTCCTGTCTACTGGTTTTGGCACCATTAAACACTAGAGGGAACAAAAAAACAACAACTAAAAGCCAACTACATGGAGGGTCCTGACATCAGGTGGTTTCAGACAGTGGCAGGTAATCACCATATCCTTAGTTGGAAGTCATTTTCCTTTCCCCTCCCTTTATTTTCTATCTGTCTCTACTTTAACCTGTATAATACTAAAAAAAAAAAAAAAAAAAAAAGAGAGACATTAAAAAAAACAATTAGGAAAAACAAGAGAGCATAAACTTCAACAAAAATAAAACTATAAATAGAAATCCTTAAGGTAGCAATTCCAAAAAAGATTAGCTAACAATATAAGGGGTGCAATAGAAGGAGGAAGAAAGAAAGGAGAAGAGGCTGGAATAAGGATAAGCCATCTTAGCAAGCACACACACACACACACACACTGAGTGATGGGCTTTCTCTGAATTGATGTTGCTGAATGCCATAATGAGCAGAGGGAATACACGGGGATCTCACTGCTCCAAGCTATTCATTTAGCTTCATGTGTGCATGTCACAACATGTGAGAGTGTGTGTGTGTGCACATATGAGCGTATGAATAAATGTGCCACGTTCTGTGAGATGTTTATGTTTCGGTGCCCTAGTATATACGCGCCTGGACACAGAGCAGCCACGCGGAGATGTATGACCGCGTGACGCTGCAAAGAGTCCAGCAGTTTCCCTATATTTCGCCCCCCCGTCCGCCTGCCATCTCATTCACCTCTGTTTGCATCTCCTCCAAAAGTGTTTTAAAAAAAAAAAAAAGGTTTGGATGCTGTATAATTTAATTTAAAAATAGAACACAATGACTTGCAAATCATTTAAATGCTTTATTTAACTGATAATAGGAAAAGAAGGGCAACCTGTCAAATGTTGAAACGGAAATTTGTTTAGTTTTTAAAATATATGATCATTTTTGACTTTGCTACAGGGGCAGGCTTACCACTGTGTTGCATCACCTCTTTTAACAACAATCTGTAAGCATCTGGGCACTAAGGAGACCAGCTGCTGTAGTTTTAGAGATGAAATGCTTTCCCTTTCTTGCTTGCTATAGAATTTCACCCACTTAACACTTTGGAGCCTCCTTTGTTGTATTTATTTATTTTTTTAATTTATTTTGTAATGTAATGCTTTCGCTGGTCTAAACTGTGGGTTTTTTTTGTTTTTTTTAACCATATAACTACAGAGACATGTTGTTGCAATAAGTGCAGCATGTGGTTTGGCACTGTTGCTGAAATACGTAGCATGTAATACTCCTAAACTTTTATAAAATTAATAATGTACTGGTGCCTTGCAAGCTGCCACAGACACCAATCAGAGATGCTGGCTTTTAAAATATATGCTGATAATGTGTTAGATGGATCCTCTCCTCTTCAACCTGAGAGATGTGGGATGAATAATTTCCAAAAAGAATTTCAGATTTTGATTCATCAGACCACAGCAGTGTGTTCCACTTCACCTCAGCCCACCTGAAAGGAGTTCATTTAAGCTGAAATTATTTTTTTGTGCATTTCTGAGCCCATGCAGTAATTTCCACTGGAGAATCGTGTCTGCTTCCAATGGAAAGACATCTGAGGACTATTTCGACCATTCAGCATTGGATTTTAAGCCATATTTCTAGTGTAAAAATGCATCTCTGGATTCTTTGAATCTTTTAAAGATAGTATCATTGAAGACAATAAACTTACTAAAGTTGCTGTAATTTCATTTTGAGAAATGTTATTTTTCAGTTGCTGAACTAAACACCCCAGCAGTCTTTAACAGAGTGCTGAACTCCTACCCATCTTACCTTCTGAAAGGCTCTTTGTAATGGTTTTTAAAAACTGAATGTTATGATGAAACAACTTTTCCAGTTTTTTTTATTTATTTATTTTTGCCTATGTACCATTTTTAAAATGTGTTAAAAGTTGCATTCAGTAAAATGCTTCACCTTGCAACATTTATTATGTTTTCTTCATACTATTTTATCCTCTCTCTTTCTGCTCTCTTCTCTTTCCCTTTCTCAACCCCAACTGGTCACTGTGGATGGCTGCCCCACCTTGAGCCTGGTTCTGCCAGAGGTTTCCTCCTGTTACAAAGGAGTTTTCCTTCCCACTGTCACCAAGTGTTTTCTACTGAACTGAACTAGTTAATTAATTGAATATTGCATTTGCAGATCACTGATTCTGTATTCATTAAAATGTTACAAAGAATACCAATTTCTTTGGAAACAGGACTGTACCTGTGCCTCTGATTATTAATCAATCTCAAACAATGGCATGTGAGACTGAAGTATCTGATCTCTACATGACAGCAGAGATGCAGCTATGAAAGAAAACATTTGTGAACCCCGTTCTCCATGTCAGTCACTTTTTTACTATAGAGCTTTCTGACTGAAAATCCATTAAGCTTAGCAACTGAATTACTTGACAACCATGGTTCAAACATCTATTTGTGAGATATGCCTGGAAACAAAGTAGTTTTAAATGATGCATAGATGTCATAAATGGGACATTACCAACTACATATAGCATAACTCTGACTGACAGTCACACAGAAATGCTTTTATGCACATAACTTTAATCCACAGAAAGCATGTTTCAGCCATTATAAATGTACTGCTCAGATGCTACAAAATTCATATTATAATCACAAGTAAGAATAATAAGTGGATCCCTGTACGACACAACTTCTACACAGGCTGGATAGTAAAAGGGCAGAGCAGAAGCTTCTATGCTTCACTGATTTCTACCCAGGATATGTTCAGGCACAGTCCTGAGTGCTGGTCATCACTTCAGCATGAGTCAGAGCCCAAACAACAGCAACACTTATAATTGTCTTGCATAATTGCAAGTCAGTTATAAGTGATTACAGTTATCAGGCATCCAAGCATTTACAAAGACTACTTCTCTCCTGCCCATTCGCTTTACTAAAAATATTAATAGTGAAAAATGCTTTAACGGGATCCAAGTTCAACAAATTCTACCTAAGTTGAATTTAATGTCAAACCTCCTGTTCCTTCTTTTTCCATTTTTCCTTCAAGAACTGAGTATATTTACTCCTGCAGCTACCTTTCACCTCATCAGTGTTTGCGTTACAGTCTTTAGTGTTGAGAGCAGTGGTGATTATGGGGGTCATAAGAGCAGCTGGTATTAGCCCAAAGTGTTCTTTTCTCTCCACCTGCCCTCTGGACACCTGCCAATAAGTGCCATAAACCACAGACATAAAAAAACACACACGAGCACCCTTTTATCACTGCTGAGCTTGATTATAAACACCTTGGCTGTAACCACAGCAGATGAAGACAGGCACATGCCCACACTTCCAGCGCTTCAGCTCCCTGGAGAGCAATACACACATTGGAGAAAGGGGCCTCTTTCCCAATTACACTTTGAGGGAGATGGTTTCTGTGTGTGACAGTGTGCATGTGAGTTCGTGTGTGCGCGCTTGCTGAAGGTGCTCGTAAACCCTCTGGAGATTGAGTTGATGGAGAACATTAAAACAAGCCTATCAGCTGGTTCAATCACTTCACCTAGCCTCCAGGCAGGACAAAGGATCTGCCCGCCACTTCAGCATCTACCTAAAAGCCTTTTACTTACCCCCCCCCCCACACACACACACACACCTCTCACACTCATCCCCTTCTCATTCTTTCTCTATGGCCCTTCCTTCCCCAATTTATTTGCTAATTGTGCAACATTTAACCTTTTGTTCAGGAAAAGTTGACTGTACAGCTACAGCGTTTAATGCTTGCAGTCGCTCTGCAGACACCTTGCAGGGGCTGCTAAAGAGTGCCTTTCCCATTGGTATTGGCAAACACAGAAGCAAAAAAAAAAAATTAAAAAAAATCACCCATTAGCAGCGAGACAATCAACACATGATACAAGATGTTTGAATGGACTTTCTGTTCTTTGGCACAGAAAAAGAAAGAGGGGGGAAAAATAAAGGACAGTGAGATGGGAAGGGTGTGTCTTTGGGGAAAGGTCTGCGCTAGGCGAGCATCATCTCTGATTAATTTACTCCTGTGTGGTGTGAGGGTGTGACACAGACCAAGAGGAGACAGCTGTGACAAAAAAGAAAAAAATGAAAAAACAAAGCACGGGGAGAGAGGGAGCTAGAGACCGAATTAGAGAGAGACCACCCCTTCCTTCTTCCTTCCCAACATGTCAACAAGTCCACACAAAGACCCCTCCATTATCCAATACAGATCTATACAGATACATCCGTTCATTAGCGTGCACATTTGTAAGAGAAATTTCTCTCTACTCGCAACTTCTGCTTAATCGTGCATGAAAACAGAACTACTTTGTATATTTGAAGCATGTAAGCCTTCTAAATCAAAATAAGTTTGCAGAGAGACTAAAAACATTTAAAGAGTAGGAAATATAATTTTATCACGGCAAAACACAGTCCTGAACTGTCCTACCTTCTGTTTACAATCGTATCTGGCACCTTTTTAAGTACACGCCATCTCCCGCTACTCAGGCTCTACCATTTGAAGAGTTGGAGCACCCTATACACAGCCCGAGGAAGCAATTCACTTAAACTGTTAACTGTTGGGCGGGGATACAAAACAGTAACATTTTAAAGTATCTGCAGTAAAAAATTTTAAAAAAAGAAGAAGAAAAAAAGATATAACCCCACTGTCTAAAATAAATTCTCTGAGCAAATACCCAGAAGAATTGGTCCTGTAATAAAGCAAAGGGGGAGGTCACAAGAAATACTGATTTTATGTAGGTTACTGCACATGTACAGTGTGGGAATACTTAGAGAAAACAATGAGTAACGCAGGAATCTGTAGGTCCCACAAACAAAGAGAAATGCTCCACATTATTGCTGAACTATCAATAACTGTGTAGGATATCTGCATTTTTCGAAGCATACCCTGCATTGTGGTCTGTAGAATGATTTCACTCGACAGGAAGGATTTATTAAATGCGCATCCAAATACAAGTGTGGCAGAAATTACAATAAAACCTGCTGAAAGGAAAACCTATAAGCTACATGAATGTGACTGGACTCCCAAGTTGCACTGCCACCACCTGTGTGTATGTCATCATGCCGCTCACGTCTTCAGTGCTAATGCTCTAAGCAGCCGCAAGCGAGGCCACAAATTGATGGACGCTCTCAACCAGCTAACGTGTCAATTGTCACTTAGCATTTGGATCAATGCTGGATCCCTCTGCTTACAATTGTCTGGAATCAAAAGGTAAACAAAAACAAAAAAAATATGACCACACTTTGCTGTCTATCTGCTTGTGATATTATCAGTTTCAGATATGTGATGGTTCTGATTATTAGTCATTAACCCTTCCTGTGAGGGGCAGCTACAATTGACTGGCATATTTGCATAGCAAATTGGAGGTGTGTGTGTGTAGTGGGCATCAGTATACTGCATGTTAATTTCTGTGCATGTTATTAATTAAAGCTCAATAATTAACATTTTCCTTTTGAGAATCTAACAGCTGGAAGACGCAAAACCTGTGGGCACATTTGAAATTTTGAGGTTCCCAAAATTCGAGCACCAAAAGCTCAGATAAACAACTTGTATCTGCCTCAGTGTGTTTGCAGCTACTGATTTCATATGCTGCTGTAATTTTGCCACACTGCCTCTTCTAGAGCTCAGCAAAAGGCTAACATCTCTCTTGTCAGTCAGAGGAAAAACATGGTCACATACACATACACACAACGCAGGCAGAAAAGAGAGAGAAGACAAAGGAAGAGAGGGAGGGCTGGACTGTGGGAGGGTGGGAGAGACACAGATCATGGGGGAGCGAAGGGGGAAATGAGCAGGAAAGCAGAGATGGAGAAAGTAAGATAGAATGAATCCAGCGAGTCAGGGGAGGTAGAAGCAGGAGGGAGAGAGGGAAAGAGATGGAAAGCAGCATTGGAAAGCTCATGTAGTCATCTGGGCAATCAGGGACAATGGAAGAGAGATGTAGGTAATAAAAAAAACAAAGGGAAATGATTGGACAGCGAGAGGACAAAGTGTACTGTTAAGTGGGGAAACAGAGGGGGAGATAAAGGAGTAAGGGGAGGAACAGTTTTCTCTTTGTTTTTGCAAAGATCACTGAGATGTCTTCTCTCACACAGCAAGATAGAGACTCAACACAGAAAACACATTCGCCTCTGATCTAATGCAATATATATAAAACTAACTATCAAGTCTGATTTAGTACATTACAACTTTATCCAGGTTAGCGAAGCCTATGGCTTTGACTGACATTGTTACTGGATGGAAGTGTGTGTGGCTGAAGTTGATATGAAGTCAAAAGTCATTACCAATGCTCCCCACAAAGACCTCCAACAAGGAAGCTGAAGGAAGCAACCATGTTTACACTGATGTCAATGAGAGGTCCTGAATTATTCATGCTATATGGAGGAGTGTGGCTATGTAACATGGTTTATGGGCATGTTTTTTAGACCTAAGCTGGAGAAAAGGCTTTGGTGTGACTGTCTAATGGGGGTGTTATGTTTCTCTCCATCAAGGCTACAGGAGTGAAAATAAAAGAGGGAGCTTTGAAAGAGAGAGCGAGGGGGAGACACACACACACCCCCACACACAGCATCCGCAGCTCTGCAGCCCTCTGGTTTGGCAGAACATCCGAGTCCCACCTGACCCAAACCCCTAAAATCACTACACACACACACAGACACACGGTCCCACTCACATGGGAGTCGAGTCCAGCATGTGGAACCCAAATCTAAACAATAACAACCTCGCTTGCAGAGCTGGTAGCTCACGTGACCGAAGCCACGGGCTCCCATTGTTTACAGAGGGAGATGGTACAGAAAGGGCGCGGAAGGGAGGTGATGAATCTCTAAGTTGGGGCAAACAGCAGCTTTGTTGATATATTAAGAATGCTCTGTCGTCGGGGTGGGGTGTTTGTCTAGGAAAGCAGGAGATGGTCTTTCCAAAAAGGGGTTGAGGGAGCAACTGTACCAGCTGTCTTCTGAAATCCACCACCACCCTGAAAGTGTACACCCACACTCCACACACACAAAGATACTCTTATCATTTACCTCAAAGCAAGAAGTTCCACTGCTTGCTGTTTAATTGCTTACAAGCTGTTTTGTACAGCTACGAGCGACAACCTGGAGATGAGCAGTGCTGTTAAAAAGAAAAAACCTTTACCTTCAGGGGTTGTGTGTCTGTGTGTATACAGTAAGCATGCCTGCCGGCTTGCAGGTGAAGCTAATGAAGCTAATGACAAATGTCTTTGAAGAACAAAGGACGGCGGAGAAAAGAGAGAGAGACACAAAGAGAAAGTGCAAGAGGGTAAAAAGAGAGACGGGGAGAATATTGCACTGGACCCCTATAGAGAGGAGATACACCAATCAGGAGCTTTATTTCATTTGAAGGTTGGGTGATGTGTGGCAATGGCCAATTATGACCGAGCACTTTTATGATCCAGCTGGGGTCCACCATTTAGAAGTTTTAGCACCACAAAAGCAGGTTTAGCGATTTTAAATGTCACAATGATTTCTGAGAGACAATCCCAAGGACAATAATAAGGAGTAAAGGCAAAAGGCCAATTTCTGCCGTGCCTTTCTGTCTTTCTCTACTGTATGTAAATCTGTCCAAGTCAGTTAACCGAAACCCAACAAATGACAGTTTAAAATCTATTTTGGATGTGCTTGCTCACTTATTTACAGTCCTGCTCTGCTGCCTACTCATAGCTTTAGATCTTATTGGAGACACCAAAGACCACGGAGGCCCCTTATTGGATTATAGAGTAAAAGGATATTCCTCTGTTGTCCTATTTGGGAACAATTTATGTAGATCTTCCCCAGCAGATGGTTGTTAGATGTCAGATTCACAAATGGCTAACTTTCAATTAACTTTTATCACTCCCCGCTCACAGCATAAGGCCTCTTTGTTGAGGAAGACATCTGTGGGATAGTTTTGGCTAAATGCAGAAGATTTAATAGTATTGAACACAATTCAAAGAAGGTTGCAGAGAAGTTGGATTTCTCACTTTCCTAATAGTTATTTCATTGTTACACCAAAAAACTCAAGAGTAAATCCAAGCAAATCTGCACTGAAAGATCCCCAAACACACACTGCATTGTCACAACATTAAGTGGTTATGGTTGCTGCTTGTATGAAGAAATATCTTATTA
Source organism: Pterophyllum scalare (assembly GCA_024447675.2). Taxonomy (NCBI): domain Eukaryota; kingdom Metazoa; phylum Chordata; class Actinopteri; order Cichliformes; family Cichlidae; genus Pterophyllum; species Pterophyllum scalare. The sequence continues at coordinate 41,232 of JAMQGT020002037.1, forward strand.
CTCAACTTTGAGGTAAAATTACACGTAACAGCTCTAAATGCATTATAGCCTCTCCCACGGTGTAAATATCTTTGATGCATCTGTTAGCCCAGAAGGTGCATTCATCTCACATCTGGGAATTAACACTCATGCAGACAAAATGGTTTTGGCTCATCAAATAAGTCAGTATCATATGAAGGCACAGTTTAATCTGCAAATTTGTTGCACTACTCTTATTTTTGGTGTAAACTGACAGAAAAGTGCTTTTATAGACTACTTTAAAGCTTTTTTACAGCCTGGCTGTAGCCCAGGCAGTAACTGACAATGGCTTTCAACATCAGTTCTTTTAACACTGAAGGGTATTGTGGGAATTGAAACTCAGTTCTCTATTCACATAATGGTGCGTAATGCTGTTCCAAAACAGCTGATTAGCAGGTAATATGCCCTCTGATCAATAGGTCAACTGTCATTGGATTAACACAAAAACCTTTGACACTATCAAAAAATATTACAGGGGTAAAAGCATTTTCTAAGAGGAAAGGATAAATTGGAAGATCTAAGATTTGTCTCTCACATATAAATTTGACAGGACAACCCCAAGGATTGGGTGGGTCTGGCACTGAAGATTTTTTCTGGTGCCTACCCAAGCATTTTTAAACTTAGCCAACATTTTAATGTCAACATGTTAACATTTCATTTTATTGACAGGACACAGACTGAAATGTTAAGATAGCTGCTGATTAGCCTACTGAACATTACCAGGTATGACATGGAAAGCCATGGAAGTCTATGGAACAAAGTTGATTTCACAACAGCAGCTGTCTTAAACAAAATGGTAACATGTAGTTCAGGAGCACAACACAAAGTACTCCATGCCCAACTCTTACCTACTTTCTTATCCACAAGTCGAGGTGGCTACACTAGTGACCATCTTCCACGTGTAGTTTTTGCTGTGTTTGTGGGTGTCCTTCTTCAGTATGGAAGGATAGACATAAATGCTGTCCCCATTGCAGTCTTGGTGTATATACTACCCATCGTACCATCCATCCATTTTGAGTGGAAGGAAGCCGGAGTACCCAGAGAGTACCCACAGGGAGGGCATGCAAACCCCACACATAGAGGCCCTGGCTGGCTGATGGAGTTAAAACCAGGACCTTCTTGCTGTGAGACAACAGTGCCAACCAATGCACCAGGACCTATGGTACTTTTTTTTTTTTTTTAATTGGGGCGGGGGGAGGGGGTTGCATTTTCTAAATTATGGTATCAAAAGGTATCAATAGTATTGGTACTGATGACATCCATAACTGAGAAACTTTTGTTGTCGTCTGTATGCAGGGCTAATACATTAATAGGGAATTACAGCATCCATACCACACATCTATTAATGTCCCTGAAAATATATGCTAGTCATAAAAGAACACGTGCACACAATTTGAAGATAGGGTACTGAAGACAGCACACCAAACAGTGTTTATATAACATCTCAGTCCAGCTTCACAGTAGATTAAAAATACAATTAAGAGCCCCACAATAAAACATGTGGCGAGCAGCTTATGGGAGGAACTACATGGGCCTGTCGCTGGCTTTAATTTGCACTTATCTGTGTAGATTATGACAAATGATAACGGATATTCTCATGCAAACGCCAAAGTAAAAATAAAGGAAGAAAACCATTACAACATCTGGTCCTTATAGCAGACGGTGCTGGTATTCCGCATAGTGACAATTTTGAGTGATATCAAATGATGGATGGTAACACAAGTGAGAGTAAACACACGCGAACGCACGCACACACACACACACACACACACACACAGAGAGAGAACAATGAAACACAATCATAGGCACGTGCCAAACTAGGGCACCTTCATCCTACCTTCACAGCTGCTCCAAAATGCCCCGCCCACTCTGACAAACTGCGATAAAACTGACGTGTGACACTCAAATTAAAAGGAGGCTGCAGTTATGACACCCTCATGCGGTGCTCTTAATTAGTACATCTCCATTTTAATTAATAAAGCCTGTCAACCCAACAGATATCAATAATTTAAAACCGACAGGTCAGTGAAGCTTTAAAATTGATGGCTCTAATTAGAAGTAACGTGTGCAGGGGGGCTTCGACAGGGCTGGGTTTGTAGGGTTTGTGGGTTTTTTGTTTGGTTTTTTTTTTTTTGTGGTTTTTTTAAGATTAGACTTGAGGAGAATGTCAATTCCCAGTTGTACCACAATGTTTTTGTGGGTCAGCGCAATGTCGACATCAATTTATGGCAATTTGTAAACCTGGAGAAACTCACTGTGAGTTCTTAGTGACTTTTAGAACATTTATTCTGCAGCACACGAGATACGAGTTTAAATTTTAAGAAAAACAGAAAAAAAAATATCTGTAAGATCTGCCTGGGATAAACACAGAATAAGTCACTGGGAAACAAGGTAATGGATTTCAGTTTAATTCCAAAACATGAAGCAAATGTGCTTAATTAACAAGCTGCAATGAGTATTCCAAACACAAATCTGTAAGCACATATATAAAATGGCTTAACATTATAGTAGGGCTGCATCCAAATATTTCACTATTTAGATATTGGTTTAATGGGATTTCAATTCTTGTTGAAATTCACACAGAGCTAAAGACTGGTTAGTGATCCCTGGTAACCTTTTGTTTGCTAGGGAAAAATATGTATTCCCGGAACAGTTGGCGGATGGTTGTTGGAGATGATTGCTACCTCACCGTGACTGCTTTGGCCACTAGCAGATTGCGGTGATCACCTATAGCTTGCATGCAAGGCACAAACTTGTCTACAAACACTCAGCAACTCCTTCCTGAGCAGTAGTGAAACTCAAACAAAGAAGAAAAACAAATTGTCTCCATTTCCATTTTGCATCACACTTTTCACAGTATTTTCTACCCATTTCACCAAACGACTACCAGCCACCTCCAGCAACCTAGCAAACAGTGGTTAACAGCAGGTCGCAAACCGTAGTCAAGTGCGCCACAAGCGGACGCTTTGCTCTCCTGCCACAGGCAAACCTCTCCGTCTACTCTGATCAGCAAGTGATAAAAACAGAGACTCTAACTTAAGTATTTGGGACATACTTGAATCCATACTTGCAAGAGATTAGTTCCATAAAAACTTCAGGTCCTCATTAGTGCTTCTCTTTGGATTCGATGTGTGACACACTGCTGTTAATTAGTACCACCTTATATACACCGCAGAGGAGCATAATGCACATTTGTCAATAGGATCAATGGGAGCTTTTTCTTTCCTGCAGCAATCTGTGCAATCAGTCCATTAAAACTGGGGACTATGGATTAGTCTGCAGCAGAGGGCCCACAGAGCTGACCGTCACACAAACACTGGATTTTAAGCACTGCACTATATATTTCAGATAGAAGACAACTGAACACAAAACCAGTGATGTGGGATAAATTAGAAAATTATTGGCATTTTCTGACAGGCTTTAGTTTGATTGTTGATTCATGATTCAGTGCTGTCACGTCAAAGGATTTAGTCATCCTTGTCCGACAGTAATAACAACCATTATGGCTGTTATCTTTATTTAAGGCATCGATACGTGCAAATAGATTTTTGCTGATGGTTTCAAAACAAATGTGGGACATAGTGAGTCAATTACACTCCTAGTCATCAGCAGTGGACATCTTGAGTTTCAAATACATTATTTAAACCAAGTCATTTAAACCACATGCAGTAAACCATCAAAGTAAAACAAGAGATCATTAATGTTTAGATTAGTGTGCCAGACATATGCCAGTGAACTTTCAAGTCTCCAGTGTTAATGTCAATGTAAATCCGGGGCTGTACAGATATGCAGGGCAGGGTTTTTAATAACTGCACCACCCAATTATGAAATCAACCACTCAAACCTAACCTGACCAACAACCCCATTGCAACACAGCTTATCCATAATTCTACAATTCTACAGCTATAATCCAAGCTACAAACTAAAGCCCAACAAACACTGGATATTTAGGTAGTAAAAAAAGTCTAACTTACTAGTTAGCAATTTAAGGTGAATACTGCATGACTCTCAGCACTGCTACATGTGCTGTGAAGCACTAAATTTCCATAAGCATCTTTTCCAGCATGTTCTGTAATTAAACTTTCCATATTGGTGTACGTACATACATTCCTCATTCACTTTATTCGGTACACCTATTCAGCTGCTCATTAACTCAAATTTCCAATCAGCCAATCACACGACAGCAATTAATTTAGGCATGTAGACATGGTGAAGATGACCTGCTAAAGTTCAAACTGAGCATCAGAACGGGGAAGAAAGGTGATTTAACTGACTTTGAAGATGGCATGGTTATTGGTAGTAAATGGAGTAGGGACTTTTAAGTTAAAGGATATTGAATTATGTATAAATGTAGCTGGAGGAGGAAGAAAAGGTGTAAGGTATACTAGCAATCACAGCCTAGCCAATACCATGCAATATTTATTTGATTTATTCAGCCTATGTCAGCTGGAATGCTGCTTTGTCACTTTTTGACCCTGACCTGCCTCAAACCTATATTATTTTTATATTAAGCTTACCCAGACCCATGGGTTAGAGGTCAACCTGCACATAACTCACTACTAGATCCCAACAATAAACACACACCTTGCCTGCATACTTTCCTAGGTCCAGCACTCTGGCAAAAGTTCATATTGGATTCAGGCCAACCGACTAATCCATAGTTAACCATTCCCCCACGTACACTAGCAGCACGCTTAATTAAGAACCAATTTGCATATAAATTTAAACTCACAATTATACTCCTGTCACTGTTGTTTTATAGGGAGCTAGATCCTTTCAAATGTCCTGGCAGACCAACTCAGTGTGGCTCTCACTTGCGTGTCTCAGATATTGAGGGGAGGAAGAGGGGTTTGCCTTTGATTAGTCTATGCGTGATAAATCTAAAGCTTCATTAACAGCAGGGTGGGGTGGATCCATGAATACTGTATTTGAGATTAGATGGGGTTTTTTTAAGCTATGGATGAAGCAGCTTCCAGCAAATCCTGTTGAACAGAGAAAGCCAATTTAACCTACTTTATTCAAGGCACTTGTCAATAGCACGTCACTAGCTTGCAGAGACAGAACGACCCAACAAACAACAGGTATGATATTTAAGTAAGCCATATAGGCCATTGTTTAATAAGACATGCGCCATCAAAAATAAATAAATAAATAAATCCTTCATGCTTGAAAATTGCAATGACACCCTACGGCACATGTGGTGCTTCGTCTCAGCTGGGTTTCACATCTCCTGTGCATTTTTTTTTTATCCCCACAGAGAAGATCTAATTTTGTCTCATTACACTGAGTTACATTTTACTGAGACACCAAAGATGAAAAGTGGGAGGTTAGAGAAAACGGGTGTGGTATTGCAATGATGCACGTGTTTTTTGTTTTTTTTTAAAGCCTGTCATGTCCGGCAGATCTTGCAAACAGAACAGTGATCTGAATGCATTGTTATGCCAAACATATTTACTATTTCAAAATGAGCTTTATAGGTTCTCTATAGGCTCCTCTTGTTAGTGTGTCTCCTTTATTTTATTTGAGTTATTTTTAACATATTGTGTGACACTGAGTTCAATTTAACATCTAAGAATTGTGCCAGACCTGACAGGCTTAGGAAAGGAAAAGAAAAGAAAGATGAGAAAAAAAATAGAAGAAGAAAATAGAAAGAAGAAACAAGAAATAGCACCAGTGAGTAAACCAAATAACTCGTCACTTTATAAAACATAAAAGATGCTGTCAAAATTTGCAAAATTAAAATTGTGTGGGCAAAACAAAAAATAAAGAAAATAAAATTTAAAAAAAGAAAAGAAGCAGAAGCATGGTTACACAAAACCAACCATTTTGTGTTGTGATTACAAGAGCGTTTTCTGTCATGAAATGTACTTACCAATGAGGACAGAATGACACAGCTCCGCCCATCGGAAGCTAGAGGCGGGCACGAAAGCCCCAGGAAGCCCAGGCCACCAGCAGCCCACTACGACCTATGAACACCCGCCGCCACTCATTCCAAAGACAACCGCTGGAGAGGGAGGCCTCAGACGGAGCCCCCCCAGCCGAGGAGCAAGGGCCCCAGGCAACCCGAGGTGATGAGAAGCCAGCCCCCCCTCCAGCGGCCAGCCCCCCGTACAGGCCGACGGCAGGGCTCCAGAGAACCGGGCACCAGAGGACCACCCGACCCCCACACACACCAAAGAAGCCAACGCAGCCCCGCGCCACAACCCCCATGGGAGCAGGTCAACTCCCACGTCAGAACCCCAAGGCACCCACACCCGGTGGGGGCAGGGGGGAGAAGGCAACCAGCGAGGAGCAGCCAGGAGGCAAGGCACAAGGCCCAGACCCAGGTCCAGCCAAACAAGCACTCATACACGCCCGCAAGCACACCCACGTACACATTTATGCACAAAGATGCACGTGATTGTTACTGTGCAACCCGGACACTAATTAGATCATATCAATCTAATTCAGGCATGTTTACACTGGTTAGCTGATCCTTTCAGAACTGATTTTAAGATTCTGCTGATCCATTTTTAAAAAAACAAAAAAAAACAAATGCACCTGGTACCAAGATATGATCAGAGATCTTTTAACCCTACATAAGCCAGAGCCAAGACCTTGAAATGATCCCTAGTGGCTGCTGGGGTTTCTTCTATCAGGGTTTCACAACAAAAAAGCATTCCTGTCTTAAGCATGTCTTAATCCTACTCTAAGACTCTAATCTAAGAATTATTTAATCAGGACGGAATAAATGTGAAATTCTGGGCTGATATCAACCTTTAAAACAATTTGGCCGATAGACGATGCAGATACCGTTATTTGTCTAATATCAGTGTGTGTATGTGTATATATATATATATATAGGGGTTGGACAATGAAACTGAAACACCTGGTTTTAGACCATAATAATTTATTAGTATGGTGTAGGGCCTCCTTTTGCGGCCAACACAGCGTCAATTTGTCTTGGGAATGACATATACAAGTCCTGCACAGTGGTCAGAGGAATTTTAAGCCATTCTTCTTGCAGGATAGTGGCCAGGTCACGACGTGATGCAGGTGGAGGAAAACGTTTCCTGACTCGCTCCTCCAAAACACCCCAAAGTGGCTCAATAATATTTAGATCTGGTGACTGTGCAGGCCATGGGAGATGTTGAACTTCACTTTCATGTTCATCAAACCAATCTTTCACCAGTCTTGCTGTGTGTATTGGTGCATTGTCATCCTGATAGACGGCATCACCTTCAGGATACAATGTTTGAAACATTGGATGCACATGGTCCTCCAGAATGGTTCGGTAGTCCTTGGCAGTGACGCGCCCATCTAGCACAAGTATTGGGCCAAGGGAATGCCATGATATGGCAGCCCAAACCATCACTGATCCACCCCCATGCTTCACTCTGGGCATGCAACAGTCTGGGTGGTACACTTCTTTGGGGCTTCTCCACACCGTAACTCTCCCGGATGTGGGGAAAACAGTAAAGGTGGACTCATGACAGAACAATACATGTTTCACATTGTCCACAGCCCAAGATTTGCGCTCCTTGCACCATTGAAACCGACGTTTGGCATTGGCACGAGTGACTAAAGGTTTGGCTATAGCAGCTCGGCCGTGTATATTGACCCCGTGGAGCTCCCGACGGACAGTTTTGGTGGAAACAGGAGAGTTGAGGTGCACAATTAATTCTGCCGTGATTTGGGCAGCCGTGGTTTTATGTTATTTGGATACAATCCGGGTTAGCACCCGAACTTCCCTTTCAGACAGCTTCCTCTTGCGTCCACAGTTAATCCTGTTTGATGTGGTTGGTCCTTCTTGGTGGTATGCTGACATTACCCTGGATACCGTGGCTCTTGATAGATCACAAAGACTTGCTGTCTTGGTCAGAGATGCGCCAGCAAGACGTGCACCAACAATTTGTCTTTGTCAACAATGTGCAATTAATGAAGAAAGAAAGAAAGAAAGAAAGAGCGAGCCAATATGTCAGTGCATCCTTAATAATTTCTAGTCACTATTCAGGTTTTGTTCACCATAACACAAACAGTGTACAGGAAAAAAAAAATCTACTGGGTGGGTGGCCTGTAAACACACTCCATCCAAATGTGTGCCCCCCCCCCAATTCATTTTCCATTTGCTTGTATTTAAGGAATGTAGCCACAAAAAAAAATAGAGATCCTTGTCCTTCAGATTCAGAAAACACTGCCCACTAAAGCTGCCATCAAAATAAATCCCAACATTTGTAATTTTAGGAGCCGTTTTTATGGTTCAAAACAAGAACACTCATTTACACATGTTGAGCAATGTTCTTTTTATATAAACACAAGCAGATTTCTGTTATTTTTAGCTGTGTGCAATAAAGCCAATCAGATTATCAGGATATTTACCTCAGCACACCTGGTTTGGTCATATTGTTGTGAGGAAAAAAACATTAACATCCAATCAGATAAACGCCCACTTAGATTAGGAAAGTTAGACAGTGGAGGAGAAGGAATGATTTGTCTTTTCAGATAGTAATCTAGTCTCTACTGGCATCCAAACCAAGAAAACGGTTTTCTTTGGCAAATGCTCAGCGTGCTCTTTCCCTCACTCTCTCGAAAAACCTACACTGCTCTCATGCGTGCAGCCCATCCTCCCCTCCTTAGTCTTATTTCAAAACTTGAGCGCCCGCCTTCACCGCAAACACAAACACATTGTGCAAAAGCAGTGAGAACTCCAACAGTGTTTCCAAAAAGGTAAGAAAAGTCCATAAATACAAACAAAACCACCAAACAGCAGGAAAACAAGCAGATTATGGGCCATGCCACTTTATCAAAAGACAAACGATAATTTGAGAGTCCCTCTGGGCCTCTTTTTGTCTTTGGCCTTGTTCCATGTCTGAGTTGGCTGATGCACCAGGCTCTGAGAGTGGAGCACATGGTTGGCTCAGCACACTAAACTGGGTAATTTGCAAACACACTGATCAACAATAAAAATGACAATAACAAACTGCTCTTGGCAACAGAGCTGGTTTTGAAGTTGGTCCCCTCCCAAATTCCAGTCCACCCCACCAGATTCCTTGTCATCAGTTACCATAATTAAATTACACATCTAACTTTTCTGAGCTTTTATGTATTAAAAAAAGAAAGGGGAAAAAACATCATGGAGGAACAGCAAGGGGTCCAGTCATTTATAAATAACCTCAGTTCACATTGGGAGAGTGGGGGGGTGCGCTGGCAGACTGCTGGCGGTCTGAAGAGAAGAGGATTTAAAGCCTCAGATCTGCTGTTTGGGGATTTTGTAATAATAAGCAAAGCACTCTCTTGATTTTGCCTTCATCTAAGGTTATACTTCACTTCCCCTGCTAGCAATTAGTCTCCAGAATGCTATTTGTCAAGAGCCAAGCCATTCGTTTTCACTGGTCTGCCCCCACTAGCTCTTGTTACAATTGGCCGTTTCCTGAATAAAGAAAACATAAGCCCTTGGAGGAAGAAGCAGACCCAGCAGCTGGCTGAGACTACAGTCTGACAATGTGTAACCATGTCTGATAATCCAGTAAAGAAAGAATCACAAAATAAACATGGCATAAAATTTTTTTTTTAAAAATCAGAACCTGCAATAGTGCAGAAAGAAAGACAGAAGGACAGACAGACAGAAAGAATTTGGGGGTTGGAGTAATGCAGAAAATATTAATCAATACATGTCAATCATGCAATAACATTGATTTTTGGTGCAGGACCTAATAAAATGTGGCCAAAGCAAGTGTGCTATAAACAAAAGCAATGAAGGCAGCTACTTGATAAAGTACTGAGAGCTGGACAAGCTGACAGAACCATGAAATGTAGTTACAAAAAACCCCTGAGGTCTAACATCTTATATGGCACACTGTCATTTTTCCTCTAGTTTTCCAATGATTGCAGAAGAGGCATCTGGGTACTTCACCGACTCCCAGCGAGGGAGGGAACCTATTGTATTCTGGGTTGCAAGGGATCCGGAGAGCCATCAAACAGCCAGACATTTTCTTGGTAAATCACAAGCTGAGCGGGAACTTTTTCAGAGTGCAATTAACAACCTCAAGGTCAGACTTCTCTGGAGAGTTAGCTCCGACAAAAATCCTCAGGCATTTTCTCCCACTCCTCTCTCTTTTGCTGTTAACGTAATCGCTACACATGCTCTCTACAGCTCCTTTACCTTCCTCTCCTCTACTATATACACAAATTTCCCTTTTTATTTCCTTGTACTCTCTCATCCCTTTTCCACAGTCCTCCTCACCACCCAGCCCCCCCACCCCCCATTTCTTTACCTCTTTGTCTCCATTACAGATAAAACATTACTTTGTGGTCAGTGGCGACACAATTTCTTCCCCAGTGCAGGAGCAGGTTTAAAATTGGTCGCAGGTGTGCAGGATGAGACCTCTGGATCTTAATCTTGAGGCAGTAATGGTGCTGTACACTGAAGAGGTATCAGGGATATCTAAAGAAAGAGCTCAGATTTGTACCTACACTTAGATGCAGCAAAAATGAACTTTCCATCTTTTTGATTGTGCAAGTACACTTTATAAATTGTGCTGAAAATTGTTTTGAAGTCTCGTTTTGCAGTGGTTTTGATGTAGCACTTGACTCGCCAATAGATTGTTGGAGTTTCAGTCCCAGGTTTTGAAGTGCTATACACAAAATAATTCAAGTAATAAGTCTATTCTATGCTGTTGGACTTTTCATGAACTAAAAAAAAAACCTGTGACACTGAAAAAGGATTGAACTTGCTGAACTTTAATTGTGAGACCAATAGGAAACAAGAAACTGGCAAGAAGGAATGCCAGTGTGACTTAACTATATGGCAGCTTTCTTGTAATTTCTTAAAGTAGTCTTTGGATGTTGGCTACCTTGTGTTCTCTGTCAGGATGATCCCACACTGTTTCAATAATGTTCATGTCTGGGTTCTGGGGAGCCCAATCCATGACTGATAGTGTTCCATTGTGTGCTTTTCTATCCAGGTATGCTTTTAATGCACTAGCAGTGTTTTTGAGATCACTATCGTGTTAAGTTTTATGCTCTTTGGGAATCACCTTGTTGGTGCAAAAATACTATTTTATGCCTGTCAAACTGTGTTACTGTTGACATTTTTCATAAATTCAACAAAGAAATAGGAACAAATTATGTGCTTTTGTGACAGGCTGCTAGTAACAAAGTGTCTAAAGATACAATTTGGTCCTTTGCTAAGCTGTCTGCTATGTGTAGACAACACTGGTTTGTCCCTTGAGTTAAGCGTCTTTTGTGCTTTTCATGCTTCATAAGTTAATGTGGGCTTGACAAAAACAAAGGTTCTGAAAAATGGTCAGTTACAAGGACTGGACAGAAAATGAGTGAAAAAGCAGCAAATGGCTAAAGAAAAACTTTGAAAGACCATCAGAAAGTCTGGAGAACTATTACTCAAGACTACTTAAAAAAACTTTATATTTGGCTCCTTTGAAGCAAAATATAAAGAAATGAGGGCTGGTTTAGACTTCAAATGGTATTCATGCAACTTTAATTTATTCTAATCACACTCAAATTATGAAATTACTAACAAATCCCTAATAACGACAAAGCTTCTAGTGTGCATTAAAACAAAATCAAACCTAGAAAAGACTTTCAAATACAAGATCTGATAAGACCAGAGCAGTTGGCATGTTTATTGTTTTTACTTTACTGGCAGCATTTGGTTCAGATGTAGATGGAATTTTTCAGACTAAAAAAAGCTGTGTCCCAAAAAAACAAAAACAAACAAAACAAAAAGAGGGGCTTTGTGAGTGTTACCTTGACTTGTCAAATGAAGGTAACACTATCATTTCATGAAAGAGTCTATACTGATGCACTTCTTTAAATCTTCCTCTTCAGCACAAGTAGCAGCCACAGCTTCATTAATGCAATTCAAACCCCCCACCCAAATGAAGCCAGTCTCAACTGGTAGAACAACAAGACAGAGGGGAAAAACAGATATTCACAGGGTTGTTGCCAAGTTTATTGTGAAAGATCTACTGCTCTTCATTACTGTGTATAGTGGGTTTAGGTACTGTATGCTAACCTCTAACCATAACTGAGTTTTCTTATTGCAAGCTTTTCTGGCAACCAGACATAAACAGTTTTTGTTAAAATACAGATGCTGACCATACATATGCACAGTAGTGTAGCCAAATATAAAGTTATAAAACTTTCATGTCATGTTTACGGTGCCTAAGAGATGTCTGCACAGGCTAAATAAGATCACAGCATACATAATCCTGTTGGAATTCTGGCTGAAGAGCCAATTTGGGTTTTGGGAGTGCAGTGTGTGCCTTCACCAATAACTCAGAAGATCGGAAGCTTTTTGAAAGTCATGGTTTCTTTCAACCATTCTATGAGGATTTCTGTATGTAACTTATAAGACATCTCCCCATGGCTACATTGTTTTTAGATGGTCTCAATGGCAGGAGGATAAATAGGAAGTTGGATTAGTGATTGGTCATAAACTTGAGCAGTGAGATAATCAATAAGACATCCTAACATAACCACATAAATATCAATATTTCTGCAATCCCCTTGCAAGGGACAGGTGTAAAACTCCCATCTAATCTATGCAATAGATCACATTTAAAAGAAGACTTTTCCTCTTAATGGGCTATAAGACAGAGTAAAATCAATGACTCATCAGCAAATAACAATTAAATTTAAAGCAATAGCTCAGGATGGAGTGCTAAAGCTGCTCAAACGGGGGACTTTTACTGCACTTTTCACCAAGTTGCCATCGATTGGACTCCTCCAGTCGCACGAAGGCAAGTAATGGGGAGTGATGTCCAATAGCAGCCAAGTGCTTTACAAAGTATTAGGGTTTCACATTTAATTGTGAAGGAGTGCTGTTTCTTTATTAGATGGAACTTCACTGCCCTGCAGTGCTGCCCACCAATGGTTAACTGCCCTATTGTGGAATTGGCTTATGGGGTGGATTAGTTTGGTGGTCTAAAATATTTGTGTGCACGTGTGTGTGTAAAGAGAACCACTGAATGAGTGAAGGAACAACTAATGCATCATAACATAATAATTATTTCCAGTTGTATAGGGTTCTGTGCTGCAAATTATAGAACCAGACAGAATATGTACCCCACTGTTTTTAAAACATGAAAGCAATAGCTGTACATGCTGGCTATAAGGCCACAGTATCCCACAAGCCCACGGCATCATGTATCAGAAAATTCAGTCAACAGCGTAACTGCTGAGAAACCACCAGAATCATGTCATTTAAATAACAACAGCTATAAATGCTTCGAAAACTTAAAGAAACAGCACCCAAAAGCAATATATTGCAATTTTAATATTAAGGACATGGATCCAATCCTAAACTAACAAAGTATCTGCATAGGTTTAAAAATGACCTATTATGCTCATTTCCACCTACATATTTTATTCTTAGACTCTAATAAATTAGCTTTATATGATTCCTGATTCAAAATGATCCATATTTATCTTATAGTAGACAATGGTGTAGCCCTAAGTTCACCTTATATCTGAAAGCAGTTTTAGCCCCCCTCTCCCTCCCCTGTACCAAACTTCCCATTCTTCCCATCACAAACACCAGGTAGGTGGGGCTTCTGTGCTCACAGATACAGCTGTCCATCCGAGATGGCCATATTAGGCATATCCACCCTTAGTGACATCATCCAGATCCAACAGTAGAAAAAAATACTGTGAAACTGAATGTTTAAAGCAGTTTGAAGCTTGAACTTCTGGATTATAGGGTGTATTTGCACATATACAGTCCTCATAATATGAAACTTTGGCCATGTTTATTTTGAGCTTCCACACATAACCATATATACAGATAGATACAGATATATAAAATAATTAAAAGCATAATAGGTCTGATTTAAGAATAAATAATTTCTAACATGCAGACAACATTGAGTGTGACATGTACGATGGCATATGATGAACACTTAGGTAACTGAGTAAGGCGGACTGCAGTCAAATTATCTTGTAAACTATGAGCTGCAAAAATGACTTCACGGATCAAATAAAAAATAGGATGTCAGCCCACATAAGGTCTGTCCTATTTGCGAAATGACACATCTATGTCATAAACTTTCAGTGAACTTTGCTTGTACACACTCTAGCCAAACTGCCTCCAGGATGGGAATTAGACTGGCACTGCTAGAGAATTACACATACACAATCCTACCTGGCATGAGGGACATCAATGCTGGAGGAGACTACTTTGCGTTTCTGCTCCAGCAGGGACACAGATCGGGTGTCAGAGTCCCGGCTAACGCGTTTTCCATCCGTTGAACGCAGCTCCTCCACTGGCTCTGGGCTCAGGCAGCCGCCCTCCACCTTCTGGCCATCTGGAGCTCCGTTACTGAAGCTTTGCTATAGAGAGATGCAAAGAGAAATAATTCAGTGCTTGGGCAGAAATTCCACAAAAATAAGTTGGCAGCAATGCTGAAGTAGCAATCAGCGCCTACAAAAAGCCTCATTTTTAAAAAAGGGCCAGAGTGATAAATACTTTCTGCAATTCTGCTACTGGTGAAGAATACAGCTACAGAATAAATCCATTTCAATTCATTATTAAAGAGACTAACACAAAAATAGATTTAAAATTGAGGCTTGGGCTCTGGATCTAGCTGCCACAAACCTGGAAGCTAAATTTGGAATTTTAACATTTACATTTCAAATTTAGCCCTTTGACAGACTGGTGACCTGTCCAGTGTGTACCCCCACCTTTCGCCCTACCACTTCTCCAATTCAGGGTTGTGCCCTGAACTGGAGAACTCATAGAAAATGGATGGATGGACATTTCAAATGTAAGACAACACAATTTATATGGTTTAAAGAAAATTTCCGTATTCTTGGACCTAGAAAGTCTTTGCCAAAATACACTGAATAAAGTCAAAAATCCACAGTGGTCAGTTACAAAACCAGGCTATTTTTCTTCCTGCAGACATTTTGGAGGTATGAGGTTTTCCACAAAAAATTACCCTCTCATGAGCAAAAATATAATAAAACATTACATAATAGCAGCCCTCTGTTATATAACGCATAGCACCACACTTGCTTTTAAGCTAATTTGTTCAAAAGATAAAAGCTAAAAAAAAAAATTAAAAACCACATCATCCATATTGCCAAATACAACAGGTGTTACTGGGAGAAATATGAGCTGAAACTGAAAAGACCAGAGAGAAGATGACGTAGATGTTTAAAATGGCACAATTTCAAAAACTGTTCCAAAGGTCACCTTGTGTCCTGTATTAGAAAGTAAATAGTAGTCCTCAAGGATGCATTCATTGTTTGCATGTCAGCACAACTGCTCAGCATTAGACACTTGCGGCCACTTTATTATGTGTATTATGTTTATCTGTTCAACAGCTTGTTAACACAAATATCTAGTCAACTAATCACATGGCAGCATGGAAACATGGTCAAGACAACCTGCTGAAGTTCAAACCGGGCATCAGAATGGGAAAGTAAGGTGATTTAAGTGACTCTGAATCTGGCATTGTTGATGGTGCCAGAGGGGCTGGTATGAGCATTTCAGAAACTGCTGATCTACTGGGATTTTCCCACATAACCATCTCTAGGGTTTACAGACTGGTCTGGAAAAAAAACATTGAAAATATCCTGTGAGTGGCATTTCTCTCTGAGCAAAAAAGTCTTGCTGATGGTCAAAGGAGAATGGCCAGACTGTTTCAAGCTGATAGCAAGGCAACAGCAACTCAAATAACCTCTTGTTATATTTCAAGGTATGCAGAAGAGCACGTCTGAATGCACAGCATGCAGTAGAACCTTAAAGTAGGTGGGATAGAGCAGCGAAAGCAGGCCAATGGTTGATCTTCTGGCGCTGCAGCAGGCTGAGGTAGTGTCGTGCTAGGCTGAGAATTTTGCCAATTCACTATTGGAACTGAAAGTTGGTCAACAGAAGACTGGCTAAATGTTGCCTGATCTGATGAGTCTCGATTTCTGCTGAGACATGCAGACGGTCAGGTTCGAATTTGGTGTAAATAACATGAAAGCATGGATCTATCCTGCCTTATATCAGTGGTTCAGGCTGGTGGTGGTGGTGTAATTATGTGAGGGATATTTTCTTAGCACACTTGCTGAGCATTGTTTAAACATCACAGCCTGAGTATTGTTGTGGACTATGTCCATTCCTTTATGACCACAGTGTGCCAATCTTCTGACAGCTGTTTCCAGCAGGATAATGCACCATGTCACAAAACTCCAGTCATCTCAAACTGGTTTCTTACTCTGAAGCCAAGACGTATTCAAGTGGCTGGTGAGGGCAGTGAGTGTTGGTCACCTTACTTGAGAAAAGTCTATGGATTTTCCTGCTTTTTAGGCTTAAAAATGTGTTATTAATATTATAATTTAGATATATTTTAATATATATAAAAGTCCTGGTTATTTTCCTTAGGTAGGTGCCAAAGTTTTTGATACCCAGAAAAAACCTCTCGTTGTATTTTGAAAAACAAATAGAGACTATTAGGAAGTATATTTTGCTGGTTTCACTGCATTATGACATCACTGACTGATTACTGAGGCCCCATTGTCAAGCTTCAAATGGTTTTGTCAGACATAAGGGGCAAGGTTTGGATCAGACTGAGAGGTTTGGGGGATATGTCAGACTTATACAATAACTTCTCAATCACAATATAGGTCAGCCCAAAATGCATACCCTGCTTTATTGCTTTAAAAAAAAAAATTTTTATTCTAAGGGAACCAGGATTCATAATATGATCAGAGTGTTGTATTCAATAAGAATTAAAACTTGCAAATGAAACCATAAAAATTTTTATTTAATGCCATAGTTCAAGGTAGCCAAGGAATGTTTTCCCATAAAATTTCATCTCTTGTCTACAGTCTCTGGCTGCAGCTAAATTAATAGTGTTTATTAATTAAATAATCATAACAAATGCAAACCAGATAATAAAAAACATCTTTTTGGTCACAGCAACATAAGCAAGATAAACTGTGTGCTTTACCACACAGACATATTGATTCATCTTGCTACAATTTTGGCAACAGGTTTGCAAAAGCAATCAAAAAGCAGAATGAAGTTCAAGGTAGACTAGGGTAACCAGCAACAATGGGATTCTTTGTTTCACGGTTTCAGCCATTAAGACTGCCTGCTCTGACAAGACTCTCTCTCACACACACACAAACACATACACCTCTGTTTGTAACTAAAGCCACAAGGCCCTTAGAAAAACACACTGAGAAAATGCCAAAACAGAATCAGAGTGACACACACAGCTGCCCACGCCAATGGAGCGTTTAGGAGTATGACATTCAAGCCAGTCTGTGTGTGTGTGTGTGTGTGTGTGAGTGAGAAAGAACTAGATCATTATCTTAAATCTGTGCAATACAATTAGTCTTTACTGTAGAAAAGGCACCTCTCTCACACACACACACACACAGCAAGAGAATCCTTTATTTAGATTAATGAGACAGAAAAAAAACTTGAGAAATGGGTTATCAAGTATCATTTGTGACATAGGCTGGACACAAAAATGCTCAGTGGTGTGTAAAACACAAACTACAGTTAAACAACAAGATTGATTACACTGGCTGGGAGAATATTAGGTGATATGTTCGTAAGATGAGTGTATTCCTCGGATAAAACCAACTGTAATTCCTTCCTTTCACCAGGCTTATGAATTATGGCATTGCAGAGAGCCAGGAAATTGTGAATCATGCCAAATCGGTGGTGAAATGTGAGTCGCATATGTCAAACTGGTGTGTGTGTGTGTGTGTGTGTGTGTCTATGTGAAGAACAAATAGACCAAGTGTTCCTCCTGTCCTTATCTATCAATCTCCTTCTGTCTCCCACTCAGACACAAATTAAAACTCATAACCTACTTCCAATAGTTTGTGAAGTGAAAAGATTCGTCTACTTGTACAGGTCAAAGGTCATAATAAAGAATGTCACTGAAAACAATGTCTGTTAGCTCATGTGGGTCCGTGTTACTAGGAGGCATTTTTATTACATCTACTGAAAATGATTCTGATAAAGACAGTAAATGACTAACTCATAATCTCTTTTCCAATATATGACATTCCTGGGTTGAACCACAAGTCTTGACCACAAGTTCACAAGAATTCCAACAAATATTAACTTATTTAAACATGATTATAGTTGAAAACCTACAGAAACAAAATTTTTTATATTTTAAATATTTAGTACAAATTTTTTTACATTCTTCAAATGTCAAATTTACATTCAAAAATTTTTAATTGCAAGCTATATAGCAAACTCATGGCAATAATTTAATTTCAAAAAGTGAAAATGAACTTACAATATGAACACTTTGCCAAAAAAAAGACCCATTTGGCATGGTGCCTGGTCAGTCAATCTAATGAGGCTGGACCAAACATCCTGAGCATAGCATGTGCCAAACTGTGTGTTATAACTGCCTGCAGGGGTGTTATGTACAAATTGAAAAACCTACATTTTAATTACACAGACCAAGGTGTCTATCTATTTTACAAATAAGACATGTTTAAATGGCTGTGTTTAGTTCAATTACTCTATCCTGGGCTCAAAATTATCTCAGCTGGTTTCACTATATATGTTAGGATTGGGAGACTGGATGTATTTACTTATAATGTACTGGTCCCCTTCCTAAGCACATTTTCTAACTAGTGCTACAAGGTGGTGTCTCCCTCTTTTACGTTGTGTTGAGCTATGGCTCAGGGTGGCAAACACTGACATACACACACACTGTTATATACACAGATTGTATATGACAAATGGCTGTTGCTTCCAGGTCTGAAAAGGGAAACCAATGCAGACCGATACTGATACAGATATTTGGCGTTTCCATTAGAACCTACTCAGCGCAGCTCAACTCAACTCGGCACAGTTTGTAGGCATTTCCATTAGGTCCTGGTATCAGGTACTTTTTTAGTACCCACTCGGCTGGGGTTCCAAGCGACCCGCGGCAATCCGAAAACGTGACGTCAAAGAACAGCATGCCACTGATTGGCCAGGGAGTGTCATCACTAGCTGAGTCATGAGAGCGACTCCGTCACCAGAATCAACCGTGCCATCTTTAAAACCCGGGAGCAAGAAAATGGAGGCTCGCAAACCAGTGGGAGGCTCGGTTGAATGCCCAGACCGACAGTTTGCAGTGGTAGTTTTGCAACAAGAGAGCCACCTGAAACGTGCACACAGCGTACATGTTTTAATACTTAACAATGATAACCTTCATCCATTAAAACATTGTACAGGGAACTTATGCATGATGATGATAGTAAACTGGCATTAGCTACCGTTAGCTTGCCTCTATCTTATCCATTGTTGTGTTGTGTTTTAAGTCGCATACAAATTACGTCAAGAGACTACTGCCCACATTGCTATATTGACTCCACTCACATTGAGATGGTACTCAATTGTAATGGAAACAAAACAAGACCATGGCGATACTAATGGAAATGCGGCATATCTTTTCCATACAGTCTATGACACAGACACTGCTGGAGAACCTTATCAGTATAACAAATGGATGTGACACCTTAGCAACCTGGCCTAGTAAGGTCAATGCCAAATACCGTAGAACAAAGGACCAGCGTGGAGCTTTCTATTCCCCATGACCAACAGCTTGCTGAGCTATTACACTATCCCGACTCCCATGCTAGATAAGCCAGCTAGTTACAGGTTGTGGACCCTAATCATTTAATAGCATATGTAATCTCCACCTGTTTGTTTGTAGAAGCTGATTACACACAGCTTGCCCAGTTTTGCCAGGTTTAAAACAAAAATAATCCCAAAGAGGTGTGTTTGTGCTCTTCTTCAGAACATGGGAGTGTGTGCAGTAATACGCAAGTGAAATAAAGTTTCACAAATAATGTTTACATATAATCCCTGAAAACAGAAGCAAATGATGGTAGATAAGCTTTAAAGTACTAATGTGGATTGCACTTGGAATAAACAGTTTTTTCTTTTTATTTCCCGCTATGTAAATGAAAAATAACTTTCTTTAAATAATACTATTTTTTTAGATGACGTTAAAAAAAATTAAGATAGGTTAAGATGGGTAAACACTTTATGGTTTGATAATGATTATTCACGTGCCTGTGTCTAAACAGCAGGAATAACATATATATAAAGTCATAACCCTTCTTCACCCTCCAAGAATTACTCATACATTTCCACATGGGCGCCAGCATCCAGACTAACTGAGCTTGCCGCTGTTGTTGTTCAGCGAACCAATAAGGACAGCCAAGCTGGGCCCGCCTGAGATCACCGCTTCAGAACAAAGAGTCACAGCCTCTGTCAACAAGCTTGCTTCATTGACTCCCACGTTGGTGTACAATAAACACAAACAACGACAGCTCCGGCACAACAAAAACGAGTGAGGTCTCTTTGTTAGCAGCTGGAGAAATCGCCATAACTTAGCTCACGCAAGACACATTTGCACAAAACAACAAGTCAACAAGTGGCATCCTGCACCTCGCCCGATCCAGAACAGGGGGCATTCGTTTGCCATTCTGGGCACAGAGCCAAGCATCCAGATTCTTTTGAGCACGCCACCCGTTGCCAACCTGGGGGCGCCCACTTTCTCGGCCGTACAGCTGCTGCTGCTCAAATGGGGTGGCATGCTCTCACAAACAGCTCCTGTTCCAAGATTTAAAGTAGTCAGATCTCACTCATTAAAGATCCAAACACACAATAGTTGAAAATCGCATTCATATAAAACACCCTAATGCACACAAAAAGCAACACAGATGCACATGTAAATACACACACACACACACACAGAGAGAGCAGACCCCTCCTCCTCATTTTTATGGCTTGTTTTCGACATCAGTGGGAATTGAGTCGTGCTGAAAGAGACTTGACCATTGTGCTGACAGGACTACACTCAGCCTCAGCTGCACTACTCCAGCCCGCGCCACTGACTGTAACAGTATTGTGCAACAGCTTTTGTGTGTGGAACACTGCATGCACATATGCAGAACATGAGAACCCAAGTTTGCACTGCATTTCCAGTCACTCACAGATCTAAAAAGTCTCCCTAAAGAGCTGATGCATTTATCTTTGGTAAGATCTGACATCTGTTTGCAATGATTTAAATAAAGTTTACAAAATTTATGTGCATTTTTAAAGCAGAAGAGTAGAATTTGTTGCTGCAGGAACTGTGACAGCTCCACAAACTGTGGCTCAACATTTCAGTTTTGGTCATGGAAATAAGACTCAAGATTACAGCCTGCACGTTTCTGCATCAACAACATGAAAACACAAAAACATGCACACTTGAAATGCAATCAAAATCACAGCATCAAAAAAAGTTGTTATTCAGCCACAAGCATTCCTCAGTCACTCCCTCACTATAAAAAGGATGGACACAATACCACACACACACACACACACACACACACTTCCCCCATGTTAGAAACAGTGTGCTCATCCAAGAGCCGGACTAGCCTTTTCTTTCTCACACAATCTTTATTTGTGGCCACGTGACATAAAAGCATTCAAGTTGGACTGCAAGGCAATCAGGTCATTGCTTGTTAGGCCTTTATCACGACTGCAGATTTGGACATCATCACAACTTACTATTTTGACTCTAATGCCACAAGAAGCCCGCATGATCTTTTTTTTTAATCGCTCTTAAACAATAACGCTCTTATGCAGAGCTGAGAGGGAGCTGATCAATTTTCAACTATGTAACAAGCTGCATTAATCTATGAATGGAAAAAACTAAATGCAAGTCATTTTTGAGCAATGTGCATTTAAATACTGGATGCACAGTTATCTGTAAGAAATGGCATATTCATACAAATAAAATATAAGGCAATGTACACAAATCTCGGCCAGTTATTTACATCAGTCTAAAACGCTGCAGTCAGAGCGTGTTTGTTTGCCTCATCTTACCCACCCACTAGCCCACATAAACATTGCGCAGGCCCCATCAAACCCTTTGTCCCATATATCTGATGTCGCCAAATGTCATGACAGTTCGTTATTTGGTGCAATATGCAAACAACACATTATAACTATAATGAATGATGCATGTTTTTGTCCCAGCAAAAATTTGCCGTCCGCGGCGGCGGGAAAAGCGGCGGTGACACCGTTAAATCCGCTCCGTGCAGGAAGCGGTTAAACGCTGTAAAACACCGCACAACAACAACAGTGAAGCGTCGCCTGCCGGCCGGAGCCCACGTACCTTCAGGCTGGACTTGAGCGGTCCTTTGGCTGCGGTGTGGTTGAAACCCGAGGCTATCTCCTCCTCGGAGAACTCCTTGAGGCTCCCGTCTTGCATGAGCACAGTGTAGACGCTGCGCCGGGCTCCCGGGGCCGAGACGTCTCTGTTTTCCTGCTTGACAGCCTGGACCACTCCTGTCACCGGGGCACCGTCCCCCGTCGGACTCGGCGCATCAACGCGACTGCCGAGGACCGACCGCTTCACCAGACGCCTCGTATGCATGTCTAAAAACTGTTTCACTGTATTGAGACCCGGCAAGCCGGTATATTTAAATAATTAAACGTCGAATTATAGCCGGTAAACAACGTCGCGAAAAACACAAAACTGCAGCGGGTAGACTACGCGCTCCAACAGCCCCGACAAAATGTTAGAAAGCGGCAACATACTCGGAGGGAAAACTCTAAACAGCGTCCGGAATGCACCGCACACAAGAAGCACCAAAACCGACCAGCTCTGAATTGGTACCCGACAACTACATACACCGCGAAAACGATTCATTCGCCGCTAAACAACCTCCACATCCAACCGGCTACCAATCTTTCTCCGTTCGACCTGTTTGTTTTCCTCACTGTTCCCTGCGAGCCGAGGGGGCGGCGGGAAAACGCGGACTAATCGCCATAATCAGGAGGCGAAATGGCACTTGTACACGATTAAACAAAAATGGTGATTTATTTGGGGAAACCACTTGGACGTGGAGGCGCGGGAGCCAGTCCGTCGAATTATTTCACCTCAAGCGTCTCTGTGCGCTGAGACCCCGCCGTACATGTTATAAACGGTTGAAAATATGAGCATTGGGTGGCTCCGGCTCCGGATACTGCCGCATCCAGTCCGATGTCGTCTCAGACCGAGCGGGGACTCGACCGGCGGAATGCTGCCTGTAAACATGTGCGGTCCGGCGGCCAAGGCGGGCTCCAATTGGTCGGCGCAGCACACGCCTCCACAAGCCCCCACCGCTCCCCTTCTCCTCCGAAAGAAGGTAATGCAGCCCGAGAGGATGCTCCATTGAAAACAATGACGCAAGGATAGACTGGAAAAGAGAAGGGAGGGGGATATGGCAAAGGGAAGAAAAGGAAAAGGCGGGAATTTAGGCTGTGGAAAACTTAGACAAGACAAGCGCCATGCTTTAACCTACTTGTACAGCCTACTTTTCAGGTGCCATGGGACCTCTAAATTACTATGATCTGGTAATAAAATAAAATAAAATAAATGGGCTGCACTGCTCTGCCTTTGGGCGTATAAACACAACAGGTTACTTTCCTTACTTTAACATATCTGTTTTGTACTGGTAAGGAGACATCTGCCTAAACAATTAAGGGAAAGCATTCAATGTCTATTGCAAATCATACCAAAAAATACATAATTGTTTCCATTTGAAGTCGCAGTATATAACACACGGCCACATGGCTCATCATAAGCTGACAGATTTGGACAGTTGCACAGTTTCAATCATTTTGCTTCTGTACTCCAGCACGGTGGATTTTAAATCAAGTGCAGACTTGAATTCATGGGTTTTTTTAACCCCATTAACCGTTTAGGAATTACAATCATTTTTAAACATACTCTTCCATTTTCAGAGGCTCAAAAGTAATTAGGCATTTAACCTGTGGTGCTGATGATGTGGCTCCTGACTGAAGTAGCAGGATGAATTCTGAAGTGTGCAGGGCTATACTCACTGGATAATGACCTAAAGCATCCTGCAAAAGCAAAATGGGATATTCTTCAATGGCCAGATCTGCCACCTGATCTCAGCTCAACAGGGCATGCTTTCAGTTACTCAAGATAAAACTGAAAGCAGAGAGAGACCCACAAATAAGCAGCAACTGAAAGCGGAAGTCAGTACAAGCCAGTAAAGGACAGCAAAGCATTTTCATGCAAGTGCGGAAAAACAATCCTTACATTTAAAATTATGTTAGTTTATCCAATTACTTCAGAGTGAGAAAAATTTATATCATCATGCAAACATTTGAATTTTCCAGTGATGCACAGTGCGCTCCATGATTTAGAACTATTTTGTATATACATATCTAAAAAAAAAATCAGCAGGGGCTTATTAAACATTTGTGCCCAGGGGTCTCTGAAGTGCCCTTCCTTAAGATAATCTAAAAGCTGCCTCAGAGGGCTGTTAACCCTCATATAGGCTACATCATATACTAAAAAAGACATTTAAAAGTATGATCTTACAAACTATGGCTCTCCAAGAAAAAAACAAAACAAAAAAAGCCACAAGATAAATGTCTCTCTTTTGAACAGAAAGTTCACAGTGGTTTGATAGATCAAGTATGCCAGGAGACTGATTCATTGTAATTATCACCCAGCGTGGCAGAGAAAATACACCCAAGAATGTTATCACAGAAACAAATGACCTAATTAATGTCAAATGTTAATGTTTTTGGAAACTCTCACGCAGTGTACAATCCGTCTACAAGACATCGCCCCCAGAGAATTAAAAGACAAAATGGCACAATTTATAATATTTATATTTTAATAGAACAATTCATGTCATAAAATATTTACATGCACAGAATGGAAATTGGACAGAGTGGAGTGACAGATGTGGTCATAACCGCCAAACCAGGCTTCGCCCTTTGATCAAAGGCGGGTGTCACCAGAGCTGTCTGATGGTTGTAAGGGGGAGTGGGGGGGGGCAAATGATCTCATGGTGGGAGAGAGAAGGAGGGGGGCTGAAGTAGAGGCAGTGAGGGTGCTTCTCTGAACCTCTACCACACCGACCAATCTCTGAAGGCCGAGAGCTTAAGAGCATAAGTTATTTTAAGTAAGCGTCTATTAGCTGTCTGTGTAAGAATTATCCTGATTCGATTTGGCACTAATATCCCCCCCCTTTGGACGATAATGATCTTGTTTTCTGGTAAAAAGTAAAACAAAACATCACCAAACTGATAATTAAAGACATTTTTGTCATAAAATACTAGGAGGGGGTTGGGTTTAAAATCCTCTTTCACTGTAGCAATACTGGGAGATACAACAGCATTTCAAATGTATATAACTTATTAATCCGATAGCAGTCAGAGGAGGCTGGCTGCGTTTGTGTGAACCACGGACGAGCTCCGGCATGTCTAATGAAACACAAACCAAAACTGGAGCTACTGTAATGCTGTAATATTCTGATGTGGGTGGAAACAGATGACACCAATTTTTCTGCAAAGAGGTTACATACTGTAGCAAAAAAAAAAAAGATATGCACAGCACAAAGCAGAGGCAGTATTCATTTAAAAATAAACAGTATGGAGGCAATATTTATTTTTTATTTTTAATAAAAGTACCACACGTTTCTTAATATGCATGTACCAAAAGAACTGTACCATATGCCTGGCATTTGATTGGATATTCTCAGAAATGAAACGCCATCAACTTTGAGTTAAAATAACACAAAAACAGGGTTTCAATTTTTTTTCTTTCTTAACACAAGTCAAAACATACATCAGTGCTCTTAAACATATTTTAAAACTATATCACTCTGGACATTGTACAAATAAGTAAAAGCTTACATCAAATTTCCAGCGAGTAAGAGTTGGTTAAAATAGTGCTCTAACTACAAGCCTCGGTCGGCATGTCATCGATACCGGCTATAGACAGACAGATATGGTTTCCTCTATTAAAAAAAGTATTAGATGTTTAAATTGTGCAGCGATGTAACTGGATAGTGATGATGCTTTCGATAATCTGTACTTGTGCTTTAACGCCAACAAAAGACTGTACCAAGAATAGACTCAAGGAAACATATAAAGTACACTAATACAAGCTTGTTGTGTCATTTAATCACAATATGTCTTTTGGACTTGTATGGCCAAAATGTGCAAAATGAAAATATCCACTGACACATTTAAATGTGTTTTTTTTTTTTTTAAACAATGAACTCTTTAAATACTCTGGGGAACACGTACCTAACTGCCACAATCCTTGCAGCACACTTTCATTTTGTATCTCAGTAAAAATGCTAGAAACTTTTTATAAAAGCCTATTCACTTTTCTCTCACAGACATACTCTAACATTTCACAATTACACAACAATATTCATCTTCAAATAAATATGAATTTCACAAAAAAAAAGAAAAAAAAACTTTGACGTGGACTGTAGATCTTCTAAAAAAAATAAAAAAAAATCTTTCAAAAGATGTTGCGATACTTCAATTCCTTCCTCACTCCTTGTTTTCCGTTTTGGTTATGCACAGATGACTGGTGTCAACCTGTAACATGTTAAGCCCACACATGTGCAGTGTGTAGTCTGAGCAGTGACACGTGTATGTGGCAGAGAATTCACCAGCTGTGTTCAATGGTGAAATCTACCAAATACAACCTTTGTTTCTGCTAATCGTTTGGCAGCGAAACCGAGACGGGGAATCTCATTTCTAGTTGAGAATGCACAGTGGAGGTGTTGCCAACCTGACAGGAAAAAAGCCTAAAAATACACCACCTGACACCTCAATAAAACATGACACTGAGTCACTTGGAAGAAACTAGAAAGACTAGCAGCTGCAGAGGGAGTATTCAAATAATATAACCTTCACATGTGTAAGTGCATGAATTTCACAAGTACTTTATGGCACTGAATTACTTGTTGTTCTTTTTTCCATCATAGGCGTTGATAGTGTCCTTAGCTAACTATTAAAATGCTGCATGAATGTTGCAATTGGATATTTATTTGGTAGTTTATCTGTTTTAATTTTTTTTTCCCCCCACAATCAAGTGTTGTTAAGGCCTACCAGTACCAATGACAGTCACACTGACTGATGAATTAAACGAGTCAAGTTTGGATATGATAAACTGTACCCAAGCTGTAAGGAGGACGCTCATGCATCGATGGTGGGTGCTGTGGTAAGTTGTTTTCTGTCCACAAGTCATGCACCAAAAGCATCCTTAATAGCAAGCTTAAAGCACCGCAGCAAAGTCTGTTAGATGCATCCAGGTGACAGGGGGAAATGACTTAAAGGCGGGACATTTCTGAGCCCAGACCAAGCTCTCCGACACTTTCGTAGTCAGGCTCCGCCTTGCCGACATCTGACGACTCAGCTTGGTGTTCATCCTCCGAGCTATTCGTCTTTGGGATGCGGATGGTTTCGTAGCCTGGATCTGTGCTGTCGGCGGCGGGGTCCTCCCCTGGCTCGGGTTCATCGGGTTGGCTGTAGATATCTCGGACGGTGGCATAGAGGTCACTGGAGGAGGAGGCCGGGACCAAACCTTTGATCTCTGCAATGCTGCTGTAGTCGTGCTCTTTGTCTTCCTCATTAACAGCGTCGTCACAGTTTGTTTTGTTGACTGTAGAGTACACCGCTGACTGAAAAGCACACAGAGAAAGACAAAATGACACAAACTGTTAACCATAATTGTTTTTGGTTTTTTTTAGTTGGGTTATTACTCATCTAATGTTGCCCAAAAAGCTGTGCATCATCAACGCCACAACAGTGGAGATAATAAGATTGTTAAAACACTGATGCATTCATAAACAAGGACCCCTGCTAAGTTTTTCCCTCCTAGCACATTGTATGATGTTATCTATTTTACCAGTTTCCACTGTGCTCTATTTTTTTTAATCTTTTTTTGCGGGTGCTTGGAACATTTGCATTCACATAGGAAAGAGCTGCTGTCTCGGGACTGAAAACAGCAGTTTGGGGAATAAGGGAATTTAACGCACACTTACCTCATTGTCTGACAGAACGTGGTTGTCGAACTCCGGTGCCGGAGACAGAGGGGAGTGTAACTGAAGGAGAAAAGAACAAAAAAGACAGATTCAGATATGGCAGAAAAGACTGAAGTTTAAAGCACTTCCATTGGTGCAAAGTGGCTTCTTGCATCACCCCAAAAAGCGGCTGTTAAAAACATTTGAAGGTTTGCCGCACATTTTCATTTTTAGGAATTTGGATGCAATTTGTAGTCTGTATAGATTTTTACTATAAAGGAAAGCAAAGCAAAACTCGTACAGTAAGAGGGCTGATCCAAACGCCTCTGAAGGAATCAAATTAAGATATAGTGGAGTTCATATCAAGCTTTATTATTAAAACATGCCGGCAAACTATTGACAAGTTCTCAGAAACAGTAACCAGTAGAAAAGCTCTGCGAATATGAAAGAACGCCTGGTAACTAATCAATAGTGAAATTCTAAAGTATTCCCAGCAGCGGGAGAGAAGCAGGCCCTGCATTTTTGCTTTATGCCGTGAAACCTCCAGTTCCAAATAGGCCTTCGTTCATTAAAATAAATAAATATATTGAGTGAAAGTCAGTAGGCAGCGACAGAGAATGTGATGCTTTTGTCCAGTCTCTGTCCACTTCGTCTTATGATCAATGAGAGGGCCATTAATCAAAAAAACACATCTGACAGCAGCACAAAACACCTCCGGAGCCTAACAAGAATCTCAATAACCCTGCCAAAACTGAAGAAAGAGTTTATATCTATTTTTGACTTGATTCAAGGATAAAA
This sequence comes from Pterophyllum scalare, assembly GCA_024447675.2. Lineage (NCBI taxonomy): Eukaryota > Metazoa > Chordata > Actinopteri > Cichliformes > Cichlidae > Pterophyllum > Pterophyllum scalare. Next base: position 69,846 of record JAMQGT020002037.1, read on the forward strand.
ATTCAGATGTAGTCCTTGGTTAGAGGTACCAAGGTTAACGTTAATACATGTAAAAAGAAAAGGGAATTGTACTGAGGCACAGCACTCGGTACCTCTGAGGACACATCACCATGCAAGCTACGCTCTTTGGTGCTGAATGAAAACCTGTGCGCAGAGCCCCATCCATCAAACTGTCCACCGCAGCAGTATGTCCGAGTATCTTCATGCAGACACGTTTCTCCAGCATTTTCTCGAAGCACTTAAATCAATATGAAGCAATACGTGT
>JAMQGT020002038.1:0-16462 GCA_024447675.2 Pterophyllum scalare
TATATATATATATATGACACACACACACACACACACACAATTTTGACATGTAAATCAGTAAGTTGTCTCATCCAATCAGCTTTATGACCCTGTTCCCTGAATGAGAGCGCTTCATTTTTTTTAGTGCTCTGATATCTCCATCACTGTCAGCTCTAAGAGGAGTACTTGCCTCCCAAAGCCTCTTTGTTCCTTCTGTTTTTATGTGGTGAAAAAAAAATCTGGGAAGGCGTTTAAAACTCCACGATGAGCTACAGCGTGGGTCCCGCAGGCCTTCTTCCTCCTGTGTCATCAGGAGTAACAGTATGTTCTCACGAAGCCGGTGTCCCTTGGCGGTGGGATGAATGAGACGGTGTTTATCGCTTTGCACTGAAAAAGTCTGAAGATGGGGGTACACGGCCGGTGTGGGAGGTACAGAGTTGTTTCCAAACTGGCGACGCTCTCTTGTTTTCTCGACCCATCGCTCAACTGCGCAACTGCATCATTTATATCAGTCGGCATCATATATCAAGCAGGATCTGTTAGGAAACAATATGCAACTAAACATCAGCGGCAAGCATTTGTCGCCTGTCTTTTTGCGCTTCTGCACGCGTACAAACAGTGATATAACACAACCCAGACCTCTCTCCTCTCCTCACACACACACACACACAAGAAGACACATTATGAGTGAAATGAGGTGTGAAAGCCCACTGCGTTAGATCATGGGACAATATGTGCCCCTACTGCTTAGCGTATGTCCCCGCGGCTTCAGGTCTCATCATGTGACGATGAAGAGCTCGCTGGTGTCTCACTGGGCCGCTGGTCCAAAAACAAAGCGCCACTGAGGAGTTGTAGGCATCTGTGCGAGTATGTGTGTGTGTGTGTGTGTGTGTGTGTGTCTGTCTGTCTTTTACAGTGTGTGAGATGATGGAGTGTGCTTCCAATGACCGCCCGAGGTATGTCCCATCTGCTCAATGTAGCATTTACATCTCCTCCTGTTGTGTGTGTGTGTGTGTGTGTGTGTGTGTATGTGTACACACCTCTACTCCCTACAAAGCCTGATCAAGCCATTCCTGCAGCCATAAATGCACATTTCAGTGTTCAAGCTGTCATACCTCATGCACTATGTACGTTGACATAGTATAATAAAGCCCCCCCCCGTTCTGCTTTTCACACCCGCCCACAGCCTGCGTGATTCATTACCATAAACACTGGCATCTGTGGAGCATCACCTTCCATCAGGCGGCCAGTATAAGCTGTAACTTCACGTTTACGATGCTGAACGCAAGGTCACGTCGCACCTGCTTTAAGCTCGGCGACATTTTACACGACGCAGTGATGGCGGTGATGTGCCCCCCCTGCTCCCCCTCGCCCGGACGTGCTGTGCGCTTGAAAAGCACGTGGGCAGCAGGCTGAGGCGCGAGGCCTCGGTGAGTCAAAAAGACGTTCGGAGCGCGTGGAGCTGCCGCTTATGTGCGCGTGCGCGTCCGAGGCTTTGAATAATTGATGAGGACTAGGAGAAACAGCGCGTGCACACGGGCTCCCATCTGTGACCTTAGCTGATAAGAATCGCTGCTGTCCACGAAAATCGGTAGCTCGCCTTTTACTGTGAGGGCGCGGGGAGGGGGAGAAGGAGAAGAAGAAAGAGACATGCGTGGGTCAGTTTTACCCGAGACAAAGAGATTTCTGCAACCGCAGGGTCTGGTCTTGATGAAGACCGAATCGATTCTGCATGTTTGCACCACAACAGAATGTCTCAGATGTCTCCGGGGCCCCAACGCGCGTGTTAGAGAGCAAAGAAGGAACTGATGGCAGGAACATGTTTGATCCTTGTTTGGAGTCTGGGAAGCCAGAAGTGAACCCCCTGCAGGGTTGGAACTTTAATAGCTGGCAAATATGCTTATTCACATTATTGTGAAGTTTGAGGAGAAGATTGATACCAGCAGCTGCTTGTTAATTTATAAAATTCTAAAAAAAAGACATGCCGTAGCCAGTTGGCATGCAGAGATGCTGGCCTTGCAAGACTGGCCTACTCACATCTCTAAACAATTTAATTCAGAGTTAGATGAACAAAGTATTTGAAGTATGACACAACTGTCTAATTTAACACTACTCACTGCTGGGGAACACAAATAGCTTTCCCACAATAGCCCATGGCACATGTAAAGTTCCCATTGTGTGCTATGTAGAGGAGGGAAACCGGATCCTGGGAATCCACATAATGCAGATACTATAGGGGACCCTATCTGCATTATGTGGACTGCCTTAATGTTTACTGTACAAATATGAGTGTGGCATCAATCTTCTCATTAAACCCTTGGCAAGAAAAATCCCAAATAGCCCAAATTTTCATTTGGGATTCCTGAAGGGTTTTCTTTTCCCCTCTTTTGCCTGCTGGACCTTACACATACTAAGCCATGTTTCAATTGAATGTTCTCTTTCTGCACATTTAAACCGGCCTGCTTCTTCATAATTCACACAACAACAGCTGTCAGTATCACACACACTGAGTCTACACGGGATTCTTTATGAACACAACAGGCTACACAAAGCACTTGCAGTAAAGATCTGTCACAAAATGTGCACTCTATTGCACCAATGATGTTCTGTTCTTTTCCATGACGTTTTCAAACGACTTCTATCAATATATGATTTTTCTTCACCGAGAAGAATCGGTGCACACTGACTGTTAACTCCTGTACCATTTTGTTTTTCTTATCTGATGTGTGTAGAAACTGCCATCGTTCTTGTTGTAAATTGTGTTTACTGACAAAGTGCGTTCTGGTGCTGTTGTTGTTTGACTCGGTGTAGAGTTTAGACCTTCTCCAGAGTGATCTGTGTGACTATGTTTCTGCAGGCGTCTGGTTATAACTGAATAAAGATTTTTTGGCAGCTGTTTGTTAGCTGCTGTCTGTGCGTCATTTCTCCTGCACTTCCACAGCAGTGCGGTTTAAGTAACACTAAGGTGATGGGCCATTTCTGATGAGGCTTCAGTGAACAGCAGATGATCTTTCAGGTCTCGTTTTAGGTCTTTGCTCGATTTTCTTTCCTATTTCTTAAGGACACGACTTTCAGATACTGTTCGTCTGCTGTAGATAGTTTGTTAGGCCTGACACTTCTTTTGTCCTACACTTGTCCAATTTCTTCAAATGTTTTAAGTACAAACTGCACACCATGCTAACATGTGCCAAGTTTTCAGCCAATAGCTCTTTGGGAGTCACATTGTTGGTGCAAAAATATTATTTTATTCCTGTCAAACTGTGTTATTGCTGGCATTTTTCACAGATTCAAGCAAAATAGGAATGAATGTATTTTTGTGACAGGCTGCTAGTAACAAAGTGCCTAAACATACAATAAAAATTGACCCTTCCTTAATGTATGGACAAAAACACTGGTTCATCCCTTGAGTTAGGTCCCTTTTTAATGCTTGAACAAGTCATAAGGAAGTGTTACGTGGTTTAGCAAAGAAAGGCATTCCTCTGAAAATGATCAGGTACATGAACAGGACAGAAAATGAGTCCAAATATCCAAAGAAAAACACTATTACTGTTGCTTAAAACCACTCTTAAAAAAATTGCAACAACTCTAGCTCCTTGGAAGCAAACTAAAAAGAAATGAGGGGTGACTCAAGACTTTTGCACACTACTGCACTAGGAACTACAAATACCAACTACTTTGTTAATCATATTATTGCAGTCAGCATCTAAATCTGTACTTCTTGTTTTACCACTACTTTAAAGAAGACTTCAGACAGATCCAAGCCATGCATTTCTTTTGAAATACCCCCAAAACTAGTTAAACTTTTCCAAAATATTATTTAGAACCAGCTGCTTGTATTTGGAGGCCAGTAACAAACATTTTATTTGTTGTCTCTGACTTCTTCCTTCACTTCTAGAGTTCCACTCACCATAAGAGGCAGCAGTTATGACTGAGAGTCAGTTCAGTCAGTGTTGGCTCCAGGCTGTCTGGGCTGGATCGAGAAAAATAAGCCCTCTAAGCGGAGCTTCTGATCTTGGCTGCCCCCTTGTGTTCAATTCAGGCATGGCAACTCTATATTCCTTGTGACTTTAATTTAAAAAATGACATCATTTAAACTAACACAGCGGTAAGCAATGTTGCCCGAGTTGCTCTCCACTCCTCCCACATAAAGTCAATGAGCACTGAGTCAAATTACTTCAAAAGTCTTTTAATTAGAGTATTTCTTATCTCTATGGTTCCGTTAAAGAACAAATGTGTGTTGAATAAACAACTCCAAATAAAAGCACCTCAGATAAAAAGGCTGCAACAAATTTGCTCATTTCTGGAAAACAGTGTAGCCGATCCACAGTCTGTGTGGCATTGTTAATGGCGGAGACTGCATGGGAGAGCTGATTCACGTGAAAGCCACCAGCAGGGGAAGACTTGCACAAGGTTGGTCGTGCACCCAGAAGAGGAGAAGGGTTACAAATCAGTAGTTTAGTTATGCTCGTGTCTCAGAGGAAGCCTTGGCTGACTTTACAGTGGCCTTGTTTGCCCTTCAAGGTTTATTGAACCTCCATCAGCACTCACCGGTAGAAGACAATTCAATTCATTCCTTGTTCAGTAGTTTAAAGGTTTCTAGGATATGCAGGATCAATAGCCAGCTCAGAACAATGGTCCTCATTGAAGATGCAACACAGAGTTTACCTTCAACACTCAGAAAAGGTGATTGTTCTCTGAAAGCAGCATTTTTTTTTTTACCCAATACTGTATGTGTCAGTGCAGTCTGCCAAGAATCTACCAGCAGAATCAGACTTTCAATATTTTATTCAACTTCCCCCTAAAAGGAGGAAAAAGACTTATGCACAGTATGCATATTCAAAACAGGGGGTGAACCTTCTCTGTTACATTATATATCAGTGAAACATCCTCTTGCCTGGCCTTTTATCACACACAGCGTGGGGAGGTTTAGGTGTTGCCTCCCTCACAGGAACAATGAAGAAGTGTTTAAATATTGACTCTGGCTCTGGAAGAGAGGTGCCTTTTTTTCCCCTCTCTCACTTCGGGTCAAGGCTGAACCTTGACGCCATGTTTGCTCTATCTATCTGTTCTGCTGATCTTGGCAGTTTTCCTGCAACTATCTGAGCGTGGAGATCATTCTCTGACATTGTCATAAGGGGGGGGGGGTCGCCCCCTTTCCCATGCTTTGAAATTCCTACTTTGGAATCGGTGTTTGCATTCGTGAAACACTGATTCAACCCACAGTACTCATACAAAGTGCTGTACCTATGTGACACTAAAAGGCATACATTTGTTCTTTGAACACAGTGTTAAATTACTTTGTGATTGTGTTGTAAGAAAAATGAAAGAAAAAAAAAATCAGATTAGAACCAAAACAGGTAAACACAGAACGACCCCAAAATGGAAGCAGACCAAACAAGTGCTTCTAATAACAACTAACATAATATAACACAGGGCCATGCAGAAGCTAGAAGCCTACAACTGCCTGGTTCATATGCACAGTGTAAATACTTCACTACACGAGTGAAAACCTTTTGTGCAATTTTCTACACTCAAATGCACATTAAAGTGTTACATTTATTTATTTTTATATATATCTATAATAATAAAAAAAAAGACAATTGCAGCATGTTTGGCATCTACACTGGTTAGGCAAAGGCAGAGACATGAGGAGTGCAAGAGGGAAAAGATAAAGGGGAAAAGAAAAGCGGCACAGCGGGGAGGATTTCTTCCATGGTGAGCCTGAGGAGACACGAAGATACAAGGAAAACGACCACATGCCCGCACCCATCCCATGCTTTCAGTTTCTGCGGTAGTTAACAAGTGAGAGCACGTGTCATGAGAAAAGGTCTGACAATTAGATCAAGGGGGGCTGGGGGTGGGTAGGGGGAGTCACTGGTTTCCAATAAAGGGAAACTGGTGCACACGAACACACACACACACACACACACACACACACACACTTTAGCGGGTGAGTGTAGATGGCCCAGGGGTTAGAAGGTTGACACAAGGAGAGAGAGAGAGGAGTGAGTGAGGAGTGGTTAGGCCCTCTCAGTGCATCGGCTCCTCCTGGGAGGGGGAGTTGTCTGGCTGATTGAGCGAAGGCTCATTGGCTGGAGAATCAGCGCTGTCCTGGTTGCTGGCATCACTGGCGGATGTTGGAGTCATCTTGGTCTGAGCGAGAGGAACAATGTCAGAACACCTATTTTACACTAACAATTTTCTGCAGCATTAATCTTGCTTTATTTTCTACAATGTTGCATTTTACCATTATATTTTTAGGCTCTTTAAAGATTCACTTCATCATCACCACCATCATCATCTAATAACGTCTCTGACTGGAGCAGTCGACATTCACGGGGATCAGTTTGTGCAGAAGTCGTCATTTTTTTATGTGAGCGCGCACAGTTGGTTAACGCTGTCATGATTGCAGTTTTGCCAAACCAGCTAACAAAAAGAAAGCCTGGCTGTGTTGAATTGCCTTTGTAGAACACCTCGTTGGACCCAAACCTGTTTCAACTTGGTTTCTCTCCAAAAGAGCAGAATCATAATAGAAATGAACAAACGTTACAAATATATGGGGGTGGGGTTTAAATGCCAAAAAAAAATTTTTCCTACTCCTGCATTTTTTTCGAAACAAGGGACCTGCTGGCCTATAGAGCACCCCTATCAAATGTTTTACTTACACCAAAGGTGAACATTAAAGGTAAACATCAATAAGTATGTAAGAGTATGTTAACCCATTTAGACAACTTCACTACATTTCAAACACTGACAAATTCTGCCACTCTTGTTTGATCTGGTACAACAGCAGACTGTGTTGACAGCAGGTGTAGCCATCATGACGTCAGCTGCTGGTTTTTAAAGCCTTGACTTGAGCATTTTGATGGTCACCATCTTATTTCTATTATTTAAACCTGACACAAGGAGCGACAGATGGATCTGAGCAATCAGGGACGTCGCACACTCATAGAAGCTACAAAGTCTCATTTAAATCTTGATTAAAAAGCTATTTGAAAGCTATTTTCACTGACACTGAAAAGAGTTGATGAACTGAATGCGACCTCAAGGCCCACAGAATTTGTGGAGCTACTATGGAGTGATGCCAAAGGCAGTGAAATGAAGTCTGTGTACAGAATAATGGTGCGTGTCTGACTCCTAGTCATTATACATCCACACAGGCGCATCTGTAGACAGTATCAAGGTCCTTTAGCTAGCCATTACCTTCAGAGTCTCTACTTTCTCCTCGAATGATTTGAAGGTTGGTGCATTCCTGTGAAAGAGAAAAGACAGAGGAAAAAAAAAGATGAGCCTTCACTGACTGAAGTTATCACACATAATCATACCCAGACGAGATGCAGACACATTTTCCCTTCAAAAGGAAAATAGAACAGGACACCCACTGTAAGCACAGCCTTTAAAAGGTCATGTTAACTGATACTCAATACACACAATGCAGGATTTTCTAAAGTGACCCCATTCTTTTCTGTTCAGCTGAGAAAGTGCTAGAGGGCTTGTTTTTCATGAAAAACACGAACAGGGAATACAGAATGAAGAGGATGAGCGAACAGATGACACGTTTCTTCCACATACATACACAACATACACACACTTTCTAGCTTCCTGAGTGAGCTACAGAAGGAAAAAGATTAACTTTTGGTTCACTAATTGACACTTTAGATTTTACAAACTAAATCAAGAAAGAAAGAAAAACAAAATCAAATAACTGGTTAAAAATCCACAGATTAAATGTCAGTTGCAGAAAATGAGCACAAACCCTGCCTATAACTTTTTTTCTATGTGCAGAAAAACAAAAAAGAAAACAGTGGAGCCGTTTCTGAAGGTGGGTGTTTCCGCACTTCGCAGCCAATCGACGCTGCCTCGGCTTTTATCTCCTTTTTTTTTTTTTTAGATTTCTGCTAAACCTCTGTGAGCCTGACGAAACAGCAGCAGCCTGGCAAAGCAAGATTATTAGAGCTGCAGCTTCACTGATAACAGATAAAGTGGCTTTTGCCAGTGGTGTTGGTATTATTAGGGTACACTGTCAGACCTTATTTTGTTCAACAGGAGACTAGCTGTTCTGTCTGTTTGCTGCTGCTGCTGCACACAAACACTGTGCAGCCTCCACGTTTGATTCAGCACATTAACATGAACTAGTTCGGGTTCTCTTACCTTATAGCAGGCATACTAGCCGAGTGCTGTAATGACCGTATGCTATCCGACAGCATTATTGAGAGGAAAAGCAGGTGTTAGTGGTCATCTTAGCATAGCAGAAGAGCATGCACTTGTACACAGAATGAGAGCGAGCAACAAAAGAAAGATGAGCCCACGCATGCAAGCACAACATACAACACAAACCCGCATTTATTCTACCAAGTGCGTAAATCCTATAAATCCCACTTTATCCAATTAAGACTGATTGTGTATTAACACAGCATGTATGTGTTAATCCTGCATGTTATGGGTGAATATCATGTCATCGAACAGACACATACAAAAGGACAACATAGGCACAGGTGCACACACACACAAGCACACACATACCCTTGTGACCCCTGCCAGGTCCTCACAAACCCACCAACCCCCCCCCCCCCCGGCAAACCAGCTCCAAGCAAACTGCAGCTTTAAGGGGGCTAATAATCTTGTTTGCAGCTCAGTAATCCAGAGAGAAGAAGGATGACAGAGGAGAGGACACACTAAGACCAAGATGGGAGTATCGACAATGGAACGGAACAATCTGCTGTTGATCTTTTTTAAGTCATGTGCCCACCATGATATCCCTTTTATGAAAGCCAAGAACAGTGACAGCTTCTAAGTGGTGAAACAGGTGAATTATATTTAAATAAAAGACACAAGCACACAACATTATGTCATTAATCCATAAACATCATCCCTGATTTCAGTTTATTTTGTAGAATTTGCAGAAAAATGTCAGTTATCCATGCAAAATTGAAACTGATTGTAGGAAAGAAAAAAGCAGGTACAAGAAAGAGGATTTAATCGTTCTTTAATTCGGCTTAAATGATTCTGGCAGTCTTACCTAAACTTATTAGGCACATAGTGCGACCTGCAAAAGCCGGGCAATGTTGTAAGTTATTGGCATTTCTGGTGTTTCTATGCTGATAAACATGCGTTTCTCAAAGCCACATAATGAACATGCAGGATTTATGGAAGCCACTGCTTATGCTTTAAACAAAGAGATGTGTTTCATAAGGGTTGGTAAGTGGACTTTGAACAGAAGCAGGCTAGCTGTTGTAAAAGGATGACTAGGGACAGAGAGAAGGGGAAAAGCTCAGGGCTCCTAACGACTACACAAACACAATTTCTATCAAATGTGATGTAATGGAAAGGTGGAGCACAGTGGAACATTTTTCACTGTGGCCTTTCAAAGGTTTTACAAAATATCACTCACTTTAAAAGTTACTGGATGTGCTGCCATCTCCCCGTCGGACTCACCTGACATCCTCGAGTTTCCGGGTGATGGCTGAGCCCATATTTGTGAAAGCTGCTGTAGCCTTCAGACTCGCCTGAGACAGCGTTTCAGAAGTCCTCCTATAGCTGAAACAGAGAAGCAGAGACAGAAGGAGTGAGAGGCAGACAAAGGGAGAGCGAGAGGAGTGATGGGCAGCAAAAAAAAGAGGATATGAGTGTGATATAAAGAGACTGAAGGATCAAAGGCTGAAGAGAGGCATCAAGGTCAGAACTAAACTTCAGTGTCTTTTTCATTTTAAAGAAAAGTCGAAGAGCATCAGAATGCTGCTTATTTCCTGTAATATGAAACACATCAGACAATTTCAAACAGGCCGCCTGTCAAGAGCACTGACAGCTTTCTCCTCGCTCAGTGGAGAAAGAGTGGTTTCTCAACGGCGCTGACTGTTATCCAGATTTTCAGAGTGATTAGAGAAAACGTACAGAATGACAATGCAAGAAATTACGCATAAGAAAGCATTTCGATCATGGGGGGGGGGGTTACTACAGGAAGTCTTTAGCAAAGCTTTCAGCTGGCTAAAATGAATGCATCATAAAAGTCTAAAATTTTAAACGCTGTGCTTTCAGTTGAAGGAGCTCAGTACATACGCCGTGGAGGCAGTGACCTCCTGCCAGGTTTTGCTGATGTTCTGTTTCAGCTCATTAAGAGGAGTGATGCCCAGCTTCCTCTTAATTTCTGCCAACTGCTTCTCTTTGGATGCCAGCACCTGGGACAGAGTCTGGATCTCATCTTCAACCTGTGTACACACACAAGGACGTCACACCTGATTAGACATGTAAAGCTGTACTTAAACGTGACAGCTTTTACGCCTTAGTTCTTTGGAAAAACAAAAACAAAAAGAAGGAAGCAGAAGCAAAAGGAGTATTAAAATGTAACGTGTCCCCTTGTTTAAAGTCTGGGGACATCCAGTATTTGTTACAATGAAAGGAGCCAAACCAACAATAGGTTTTTGTTTTGGTCATAAACCTCAATCATTTTTGAACCATGTGACTCTGGCAACATTTATTTCCAATTTATTTTGAGCCGAGCTGTTTACGCCACCGAGTGACATTTGATCAAAATACTTTAAATAGACTAAGCAGAATTACTGCTTTCCAAATAACTATTATAACAAACACACACACACAGTCACAATTATTTGGGCTTTTTTGCCTTTATCTGATGGAGACGGACAAGACAGTGTGGAGCCAGAGAAAGGGGAGGACAGGCAGCAAAAGGCCCGGGGCTGAATGGAAACCAGGCAACTGTGGGGAGGACTGAGCTTTTAGCACACGGGCCACACGCTCCACCAAGTGGAGACAACGTTCGGCTATTTAAACAGTTGTGACCAATTTTTAAGCGTAAAGGTCTGACCTTAGACGGCACAGTGGTGCAGTGGTTAGCAGTGCTGCATGGGCTTAAATCGACTGGCTGACTGTGCCCTTCTGTGTAGAGCACACCATGTTCTTCCCTGTGTGGGTTCTCTATGGGTACTTTGGTTTCCTCCCACAGTCCAAGACATCATGTTAGGTTAATTTATTACCCTAAATTGGCTGTAGTTGAATGTGAGTGTGAATGGTTGGCTGTATCTGTGTGTTGGAGCTGTGATAAGCTGCAGACATGTCCAGGGTTTGTACCCACAGGAACTGCTGATAATTAGGAAAACAGACCAAGATCTAGCTCTTCTTTAAAAAAAAAAAAAAAAAAATCTCAATAGGGATTTTATTATTTATTTGACTGGAAACTGTTATTAGCAGAGAGTCATGGGAATTAACAAACTGAGATACAGGACTATAAAGGTTTTCATGCAAATATCAGAACTGTATGTTGTGAACACAGAGTGGCTTGTTTGAAATGGAAAGTCACTGAAAACAGAGGTAAAGTCGGGCAGAAAGATTCATCAAAGTGATGTACACATACGACGATAATGAAAACCAGGCATGCTTGTTCTGCTCCATCTCTTATCACTCTTATCTGCTCCGACTTTCATGTCTAACATCTGATCTTGAGTTCCAGAATCACAGCTTATTAAATCTTTGATCTCTCTTGACCTTAGCCAGCTCCTCTTGCAGCTCCTGACGCTCTTCCTCTGTCAAGGCGGGTGTTGAAGCTGAAGCACCAACAGACGTCACTGCATCCTCTCCCACTTCTGGGACAGAATCCGGATGGCCCTGGGAACCTGGGAGGCAAAAAAAGAGAAAAGAAAAAGAAGTTGTTTTTAAATGAATGGTTTACTCAGCAAGTGGTGGAGAATTTCATGAAGCGATCCCTTTATATAGATGCATAGATATCTTTCACACATTAAATCACCAAACATATAAGAAAATTCTTCTGGGGAACTTAAGGATGTGGTGAAGAAGTGGTATAAACCACGAGAGTAAAGCTTTTCACAATGAAAAAGAAAGCTCTTGTATTCTTTCTGCACAGACCAGCTGCACCATCTCCCACACACACACACACACACACACACACACACACACACACACTTGTGACAGCACGCCCGGGCAGGCCGTCACACAGTATATAGATAGTGTACACAGTTATCTTAAAAGGTGACGCTTCTGACAGAGCTGTGCCCAGCAGGACCAGCACTCCATCAATGATACAAAGACTTTTCTAGCTAGAAACATCCACGGCTCAGACAGTATGAGACAGGGTTATTTTGTGAAGGATTTGTGAAACACAAGTATGACACCCAGTAAGGATGTTCTGGGCCAGAAGTGAGCTGGAACAGGGAAACACAAATCTGTCCCTGAGGTCATTTTTCTTTGCATCTGGTCAAATTATTTAAAGGAAGTACAGAAACAAAGCCCAAAATAGGAAAGTATTAAAAAAGGAAAAAGGGGAAATCCAGGAGCTGAATGACACATTGTGAGGGGAAGAATAAAAAAAAAAAAAGGAAGTGCTACAGTGTGAGCTTCATACATACAGTGTTACCACAGCATGGAGGCAGAACCATCACATAAAACAGAAGAGCATAGGCTTCATTAAAACATTGGCTGAAGGTTAGTGAACTTTACTAGTAAGAGAATTTAGCTTAGCCCAGTGCAATTCCCTCAGTGCAGCAGGAATGCAATTATTATTTAATAATAGTTCAATAAAAGTATTACCCAAAGGATGAAATAAAAGGATAGTCAGGAAGATCTGCTGAAGTTCAAACTGAGCATATGAATGTGTGTGTGTGTGTGTGTGTGTGTGTGTGTGTGTGTGTGTGTGCGCGCGCGCGCGTGTGTGCACGCGTGGGGGGGGGATGGTGCCAGACAGGCTGGTCTAAGTACAGAAACTGCTGATCTACTGGGATTTTACACACACACACACACACACACACACATCTCTAGGGTTTACAGAGAATGGTCTGAAAAAGAGAAAATATCCAGTGAGCGACAGTCCTCTGGGTAAGATGCCTTGTTGATGAGAATGGACAGACTTGTTACAACCAAAAATATGCAGAAGAGCATCTCTGAAGAGCAGATGGGCTGTAGCAGCAAAACACAACCCTGGGTGCCACTCTTGTCAGCTAAGAACAGGAAACTGAGGCCACAATTCATACACACTCACCAAAACTGGACAACAGAAGATTAGGAAAATATTGCCTTGTATGATGAGTCTCAAATTTCTGCTGGATGGTAGGGTCAGAATAGAATTTAGCATCAACAACATGAAGGCACAGCTCAATCCAGCCTTACATCAACAGTTCAGTCTCCTGCTGGTGGTGTAATGGTGTGGGGGATATTTCCTTAGCACACTTTGGGGAACTTAGTACCAAATGAGCATCATATAAATGTAACTGCACAATACATTTCTCTAAATACTGAAACTTTTAAGACAAACTCCGGGTCTGAGAACTCCACCTTACACAGTGTACAACCCTAACCCTTATAAAACACTGTTATTGCTGGTCATAATAATCTACATACAAAATGACCAATAGTCAATTCATCTCTACAACTGTAGCAGGCCCCAATTCTTATCATCTAAATACCATTTTTTCAAAAATGTGTTTTTGTTTTAAAGTTTGCAGGATGGAACCACACCTTCAAATGTTTCTTCTTATTAAACAGCTGGGGGAAAAGACATAAAGACACTTCCAAATTCCTCTGTTGTGCACCTGTAACCACACCACACAGCGATACCATGGCACCAACACACCACACCCTGAGGTACACATTTAATTCACTGCAGAATGATCAGAAGTTACACAACTACACCAAAAACTGGATTTTAGCCGGTGATAGGTGTTGTTTCTACACAGAGGCCGTGTGGAAACGTAATCTCACCAAAAGGAATGCTACTTGAAATGCATTTTCAGCCTCCTCTTCCCACCTCATTCCAAACACCAGGCACCCTCTCTCTTTTTCCATTGTCCACACTACTGTAAAAGCATTTTAACTAAGACTGATTAATGTTTTAGATTTAGATAGAGATGGGAAAAAGTCACATAAATCTAGCAGTGCATTCAGATTTAGATTCTATTAAAATTAAATAAATAAATAGAAATAAATAATATAAAAACATCAAATAAACACAATGATCTATGGCATTACACTATATTACACTGTAGATTGCATTGTAGACTGCACTGTAGTTGTAGACAAATTGTACAGTAAGTAGTAGATATTGTACAATAGATTGTCTTAAGACTTTGTAGTGTTAAATAGTCTGATGGTGGTTGGATAAAACCTGTCACAAAACCTTGTGGCTCTACATGCCAGGCTGCAATATCTTCTACCTGAGGGCAGGAGAGAAAACAGTCTGTGAGAGGGGTGGGTGGGGTCTTTGGTGATTCTGGTTGCTCTTGACAGGCAGCGTTGCTGTGGCAGTGGGACCCCAATGATCTTCTCTGCAGTCTTCACCACTCTCCTCAGTGCCTGCCTGTCAGGAAGTGCTGCTACTCTCACACCACAAAGAGATGCTGCTGGTTAGCACACTCAGTGGCACCTCTGCAGAAGGTGGTGAGGACTGATGGGCTGAGGTGAGCTCTCTTTAGCCTCCGCAGGAAGTGCAGGCCCTACAGGTGAGCCCTTTTGACAGTGGAGGAGATGTGCAGGGACCTGGTGAGATTGTTCCTGGGAGTTCACATGGCTAACAATCTCCATAGTTGTGTCCCCCGATGTAGATTGGAGTGTGCATGGGCTGTTTTTTCCTGAAGTTGATGACTGGTTCCTTGGTTTTCTCGACATTCAGGATCAAGTTGTTTTTGCTGCACCAGTCCACAAAAAGCTTCACCTCTTCCCTGTGGTGTTTGCTCCTCCTCATCCTGGATGAAACCGACCACTGTTGTGTCATCTGCGTACTTTATGATGTGATTTGTGCTGTACTTTGCAGGGTGTAGAGTAGGAGACCAAGAACGCGTCCTTGTAGAGAGCCTGTGATCACTTGTTGGTTCCTCCCTGAACAAACTGAGTTCAGTCCTAGTGAGCCCAATTTGTTGGTAAGATGTTGTGAGATTATAGTATTGAAGGCTGAACTAAAATCCACAAACCGTATACAGAACAGTGCATTCCTGTTTTCCAGATGTTCCAGGGTCAGATGGAGAGCAACGGATATAGCATCCTCAGTAGAGAGGTTTAGGAAAATTGAAGCGAGTCGAGTGAAGGGGGTAGGATGGAGGTGATATGGCCCTTGACCATCTTCTCAAAGTGTTTCATTATTATTGAAGTAAGTGCAACAGGGCGATGGTGTCAACTGTGGAGTTTTTGGAACAGGGATGATGGCTGAGGCTTTGTAGCAGGACGGAACCATGGCCTGATGCAGAGAGATGTTAAATATATCTGTCAGGACATGCGCCTGTCCTGTTGTTCTACACACCCATTGAGTGCACAGCCTGGTATCTGGTCGGAGCCGGCAGCTTTTCCTGGATTTATCCTTCTCAGGGGTCCAGACATAGCACCTGTTCATCATGGTGTGGGGTGGCCTTCTCTGCAGGTATGTTGTTGAGAGCCTCAAACCGTCCCTCAAACCACATACTCCCACAAAGACAGTGAGATTGCCTCAGTGCTGTCTGGAGAGCTGTTAATGAAATAACGTTTCTCTGGCTCCAAAACACATCATCATCATGAGCTGAGGGAGCTGGGGTGTGCCATTAATTGCTTCTTTTTTTTTTTAAACCATTTAATTAACACCAGGGGAAAAGGCGAGCTGATTGGACACCTCTCAAGTGCAAATATTTATGTCAAAACACACTTTAGCGAGAGAAGTGAAAATCAGAGAGAAATAATTTCTTCTGAGGAAACAGAGTTGGACATTACAGTAATTAGGCAAAAGAACCACAGAGGAAATTTTCATTTAGCTTTCAGTCCTGAAACCACCCCCACTGTTCCTGTGAGGTTACACTTCATGTGCCCTCAAGCTCTTTTCCACTCTCGTTTGAATTTGCCCACTCTTCTTCTGACAAGTGATGCAGCTTTGCCACATACTATATATGCAGACAAACCTGCGTACTACAACACCACAATTGTGCAATTGACACTTCCTCTTATAACGGCTGTGCTCCAGTCAGTAATAGGAAAAAGTCCCCCCTCCCTTTAGTACAGAAATTTTTTAATAACCTACAATATGCTGCACAGGAACTGAAATTCTGATTCATTTTCTTCAAACACATCAAGTTATATAAAATTCTGGGCAGCAATGAAAGCTCTGTAAGTGTGGAAGTGGCTCTGCATGAGTGAATGCATGCCTTGTAGGCGTTTCCATCAGTAGGTGCTAAGAGCGTGAGAGATGCAGAAAAAAAAAACAATCAAAAAACAAAGGGAAAGTCAGAGAAAGAAAGGAAGAAATAGAGAAGTTTGTATGCAAGTGTAGGCAGAAGTTTGGCTTGCGGCACCAAACTGCATACTCACCCACGTCACTGCCCAACCCCTCTGGTTCAGCTCATTTCCTCTTAACAATTCTGCTCCACGAGCACTTAGCTGTGTCTATCTATCAGTGGTGAAGCAAAAGCAAATATATACACTTAAATAGAGACTATGAACATTTTGATCATCCCTTTTTTTTCCCCAGCAATACGTAACTGAACGAATAAATGTCAACATAACA
>JAMQGT020002039.1:0-117577 GCA_024447675.2 Pterophyllum scalare
TCTGAAACCTGACTGAAACTCTTCAAATAAACAGTTCCTCTGCAGATGATCAGTTAGCTGTTTGTGAAAATCTTAACATTTTCTACTCTTCCGCCTTCCGGCCTCCTGTTTCCAAAGCGTACATCATAGTAGGTCTCTCTACCATCTTGTAAACCTTCCCTTTTACTCTTCTGCTATCCTTGTGTCACTTTCAGTATCTGTATGTGGATATTTAAATAGGGCTAAAGTAACAGAACTACTGTCTGCTGTGTTTGCTACATCCCCCTCCATATAAGGTTCACTGCTTCCTGCACTGCTGTTAAACATTGGCAAGGTTTGAATTAAAAACTACGATCATCCGAGATGAGCATAAGGGTTGTAGCCACACCAGGGAGATTTCCAGTCCTAATAAAGTTCGGTCACAGCCTTTTGTTTTTCAGTGTGTTGCTTTGCAGTGCAACATCCATGCAGCTCTGTCTCTCAATCCCTTCTGCCAACATTACTGTTATCACAGAATTCATCAGCCTATTTGTTCAGATTATTTCCTAAAGATTAATTGTTTTCCTTGAATTATGTATTTACTGTTCAAGGAAGCCTAGACCTTCATCGCACTTATGTGTTCAGGTAGGATCTCGACTTTACTGATGTGAAAATAAGGGAAACAAGGCTCTGTGGTTTTTGTTTTGCTGAGAGAAGTGATTTAATTTCTCACCGATGAAAAATTGCAACCTCACCAAACTTCTCCAAGCATATTCCTGTCTATCTTGTGGCTTTTGCGTCCTTGCTTTTCCTGCCTGGAACTACTCAGCACAAGTCCAAAGCCAAAGCAAGTGATTAAAAGACACATTCTGAGTAAAAGATTAGGTATGCTGCGTGCTACTGAGCTGAAAAGGGAAGAAATGAGTGGGCCTCATCAGTGTCATTCCGACTGCTCTTAATGGATAGTTTTCCTGTGTTACTCACACTTAAACATAATAAAAACAGATAGCGCAGTGTGGTCATCACTATGCTTCCCTCTCCACATTGCCCCTTATCCTGTTTAATGTATTCATCTCTTCCACTCTGCCCCACTTTCTTCCTTCTAACTAGCCTCTCTCATTTAAAAGCCTATAATATAAACTGACAGTTAAGTTCAACATTTAAGGAGGATCTATAAAAGAAGACATAGTTTAGCTTATTTTGTGTTACTCATCTTTACTGTTCATGATAAAGGTATGTGAGGTTGTATGTGGCTCAACAGATTGCTGGAATCAGTAGTCACCTGAAGATGTTCTCCCTGAAAAGCTTTTGCGTGTTTTCTGCCAAGGCAGACAAAAAGAGAAAAAGTGCAGATTTCTTTTGATGTGCAGACGTCCTCCAAGCCCTAATAATCTCCCCAGATGCCATTACTTTCACATTCACAAACACAAGCTCACTAAACACCTGCGTGGCTAGAAAGTTTCAGAGCCTCTCCGTTACCTCGGTGGTTGCTGAGCTGCTGCCATTGATCATTGACTCCCTGCTCATAAATTACATCCATTTGGTGCAAAGAGCCATTGAAATATTACTGATTGCACCTTTAACATCAGTTTCCAGCAATCATTAGCATGCTTGCAGCATAAATCCCATTAGGACAGTATGGCATCATTTAGCATTTTTGCATCAGCTAACCTGAGACAGTGTGTAGCACATTAGAATGAGCTAGGCTGGAGGAAGGATGAAAAAATAATGACAGAGATGAAGGATTAGTGTGTGCATGTGAGCATGAGCGTGCATGTGTGTGTTGTCTGCTTAGATTTTAGTTACATTGTAGTTTGTTTAAGCTGAGTTTGTTAGGCAAGTGTTTATGTGATTGCATAAAATATATATATATATATATATGTGTGTGTGTGTGTGTGTGTGTGTGTGTAATCTGCTCAAAGACAGCATCTTGTAGCAGTATTAGTTTCCAGAGATTCTGTTGTCAGGATTATGACAGGCCACTGCAGGACAAATATCTGATTAATGATTTGTGTGTGTGTTTCTGTGTGTGTGTTTGCATGTGTGTCACTATAAATCATATCTGATTATTGTGATCAGGCAGGCAGAGAAGTGAGCTATGAGAAAGAGTGAGGAAGGAAGACTTAGAGGAGGAGAGAGAGCGAGAAAAAGAGAGAGACACACACACATAAAGATGAGAAGAAAAGTAGATGGAGGGAGGATGGAGGGAAAACAGAGAGCGGTAAATGAATGGCATTACAGAGGTCATAATTCATAACAACAAACTTCTGTACTCTACTGAAAAAATGATGATGCTTCAGTAGCATTAAGTTACTAATCACTCATCCACATGGATCGTGTGTGTGTGTGTGTGTGTGTGTGTGTGTGTGTGTGTGTGTGTATGTGTGTCTTTGCATGTATTTACTTTTAAAAACTTCACATAATGTGTGTGAGACCAAATATGTTTGTCCTATTTTTGCTTGACCAAAGAAAGGGAGAGAGGTGCAGCTGTTTTGCTGACGTTGGAATGCTTTACTGTCTAAGGGCTCACTGATGTACTGTATGTTAAACAGAACAGTACTTCTGGCTTTATACAGTATACAGCATCACTGTGTGAAACTGCAAAGGTCGATACATAAGCAGAAAGAAATATGCAGTATGCATTTACTGCATGGCGTCATTTCATATTTCGGCTGAAATTCTCTTAGGGTAGCAAAATAACATTTGCAGGACAAAAGTGCCCTTAACATAGTTTTACAATTATCATAATGCACGTAATATAAAATGTATCAGTCAATCAATCAATCAACTTTCAATAATATGCACTCTTTGATAATTTAAGACATTCAGAAACTCAAAAACACAAACTGTTGACATACACACGACAAACCTGGCCAATTTTTGCTTTGTCCACTTTTTTGTAGAACAATTCTTGTTTTCAGATATGTGGTGATTATACATTCTTTGCAATTATTTCATCAGCAGCAGCTTTACTTCATGCAGCAAGATTGCAGGGGTTTCCCTGAACGCTGTGTGCAAGGTCAGGACCCTAAGGAAAGCCCGCTCTGTCCTGGCTAATTCCAGTCACCCTCTTCATGGCCACTTTAGGTTGCTCCCCTCAGGCCACAGATATGCTGTGGCACAGTCACGGACCAACAGGCTCAAAAACTTTTTACCTTGTTACCTTACTTGCTACCGTGGCAATAGGTTTGTTAAATAGCATGAGGTGATTTGTTTCTTTGTGTATGTGGGATTGCAGTTGTGTCTTGTTTTAATGCTAGCTGCAAAACTATTTGCCCCCCTGGGGATAATAAAGCTTTCTTTGTCCTTTAACCTTTTCCACTGCGTAGGAATCTGAATTCTGTAACAGACTTAGCATGCACATAGACCATCATTTCTTGATGGTCTTGTGGCATGCAATATATCATATTTGGCTGTTATGATGTCAAAATATACTGAACATTTATCCTGGTATTCAGTCAGAGCATGCATGGTGGCGGGTTTCAGAATCCCACTAAATTACTGAATTGTCTGTATACCAACATTTTTGAGAGGGTCAATCAAAATGATTTCACTTAAAAATTAAACTTTTTTATGTTTTTACATGTCAGATGAATGTGTTAACCACTACAGTATGAGAGCATGAGTATGAAAGTGCCATGGTTTCAATGCCATAGCTTTATGAAGACAGCTAACTGCTAACATTTTGGCTTCACTTTTTTAGAACCAGCTTGATTTACCTGCTACAGTATGATAACACAAAAGAATCTTATGATGATAAAGACCTAATGATCCCTATAACAGTAAAACATATGTAAAGGTGCAGATGGATGCACTTGCATATTTTCTAAGATCCTCCAGCTGAGACATTTCATTGCCACGATTATTTTTGTTGGTTTTCTTTTTATCAATTAAGACGGAACAATGTAATTTTTAATCGCCCAAAGATGAACGTTATAAGTTGGATTCTTCACTCTTATGTCAGAGTCAGCGAACCAGTGGAAGCAGACCTCTGTCAGCTGGGTTTCTCATTTAGCTGTCTCTAAACCCTGGAAGTTAATGGCTTTACTGTGGCTACTGTAATTTCAAAAGCCTCTCCCCTGGCAAACATTACTTGCCAGATTTACACAAATATTCATAGAATCTCACATTAAATGTAATGACTCTGTATTAGAAAATATTCCCTAACACAAAGTCAGCAGTCTTTAACTTAGCCCTTGAGGTCCTTTCCTATAGTTTTCCCGAGACCTGTGTGAAACCTTCAAGTGAATCAGAATCAAGAATTTAGCTTTTTTGCTTCTTGCTTGATGGAAAGAGAAAAGGTTAAGATCAGCTACAAAAGTGTCACCTGGAAGCTTTGATATGGACAGCCTGTCGGACTACACAGCATCCATGTGCCAAAGAAAAAGCTGTATTTTTCGCCTGCTCAGGCAAAATGAGAATCTATTTGTTTTACTGTCCTGAAAAAGTTCTTCAAGAAATCTCAACAATGGGAAATACTTACAAATAATTTAATGTTTCACATAAAAAACACAAAGCTTATGGTGCAAACTAACCTTTTTTCTGAATTAAATATATTCAGCGGTCACATCATTATCTTTGGAAAATCAGAAAGTTGGACATTATGTCATATTTAATTCTGCGAACATTATTTATACACTAAAGAAATGTGGCTTCAGTTCTGTGCAGCTTATTTTTCTGACCAAAAAGCTGTGCCCTTGAGCAAAAGTACTCATGGTCTTCAGCTCCAGGGGAGCAGTTTTTTAGCTGACCCTGCGGTTTGACCTTCCCGTTGAGGAGGCAACACAAAGATGAATTAGCCCTTTGGGGATCAATAGAGAAAATAAGAAAGAAGGAAAGCAAGGTTGTCGGTGTCTAAAAGACAAAACCCAAAGTAGCTGTAAAACATAGTGGGAGGTGTTGCCATTAACACATGTTGAATCCTTCAAACTGAGCCTGCGCGCGCAGCTTTTCATTTTTTTAGATCCTCTCTTAGCTTTGCACGTGTGTGTGTGTGTGTGTGTGTGTGTGTGTGTGTGTTAAGCCTGCATCTGTGCATGATGACCACAGCTGTCTGCACAAAGGCAGATGACTACAGGCTTCCTCACCTGCTTACAGCTGTGTGTGCAGTCTACATGTATGCAGTGTGTGTGTTGCTGATGACAGCTGCTGATCAGTCACCTGTGTGTTGATTACAGACTAATAGTCTGCGAGAGAGATGTTGAGAGCGCGTATGTGTGTTGATTGCAAGATGTGTGTGTGTGTGTGTGTGTGTGTGTGTGTGTGTGTGTGTGTGTGTGTGTGTCAACTGTGTGTGTCAGCTGATTGCAGAGCAATGCAGATCAGATGAAGCAAGAAATCGGCTTTTTGGCTCCATCAATCATCTCTCGGTTTCTTTCCTCTCTCCCCTGTCTCTCTTTCCTTCTTCTCTGGTTCACTCATTTTCTTTGAATCTTGGCGTCTGTCTTTCTTTTCTTTCTCTTACACTCTCTCATCACCCATTTTTCTTTCTCACACACGTTTTATTTCCTCTTTTGAATTTACCACTGAACCATTGAATTTCACACACAACACAGTTACGCCTCACAGTTCCAGGTGACATTTTGTACTTTTCCTTTCTTTTTCTTTTGAGAGTAAAACACAATTCATATTCAAAGGTAAATGACAGACATGTTGAATTTATTAAGATCACATTTGACTCATTTTGATTGCTATTAAAGCTAAGGTCATGTCTGGATTAAAGTATAAAACACTACTCCAAAAATTTAAAGGAACACTTTGACAAAACATCAGATCTCAATGGGAAACAACAATCTATCCTGACATGGACTTGTTAATGTTTTAGAAATCAAAAGATGCCACATCATCCCATGGAAATAAAAATTATAAACCTACAGAGGGCTGAATTCAAAACACCCCAAAAATCAAAGTGAGAAAATGGTGTGGCAGGCTAGTCCATTTGACCAAAATTTCATTGCAGCAACTCAAAGTGGTACTCAGTCGTTTGCATGGCCCTGATGTGCTTGTATGCATGCAGCAGGTGCCAACATTGGGGAATGCTTCTAATGAGATGATGGGTGGTGTCTTGGTGTCTTGGGGGATCTCTTCGCAGATCTGGACCAGTGCATCACTGAGCTCCTGGACAGTCTGAGGTGCAACCTGGAGGTGTCGGATGGGCATAATGTTGCAGAGGTGTTCTACTAGATTTAGGTTAGTCAAGTGTAAACGCTACTCAATGGTATGAATTCCTTGATCCTCAAGGAACTGCCTGCATACTCTCATCACATAAGGCACAAAATTATTGGGCACCAGGAGAAACCCAGGACCCACTACATCAGTGGATCCAGGGATTTCATCCTGATACCTACTGGCAGTCAGGGTGCTGTTGCGAAGCCTGTAGAGGTCTTTGCACACATGGATACGCCTCCTCAGACCATCATTGACCCACCATCAAACTGGTCATGCTGAATGATGTACAGGCAGTATAATGTTCTCCACGGCTTCTCTAGACCCTTTCCCGTTTGTCACATGTGATCAGGGTGAACCTGCTCTCATCTGTGAAAAGCACAGGGCGCCAGTGGTGGACCTGCCAATTCTGGTATTCTATGGCAGATGCAAGTCTGGCTCCATGGTGCCGAGGAGTGACCATAGGGCCTACTAGAGGATGTTGGGCCCTAACACCACCCTCATGAAGTCTGTTTCTGTTTGTTTGGTCAGAGACATTCACACCATGGCCTGCTGGAGGTAACTTTGTAGGGCTTTGGCAGTGCTCATCCTGGTTCTCCTTGCACAAAGGAGCAAATATGGTCCTGCTGATGGGTTAAGGACCTTCTAGAGCCCTGTCCAGCTCTCCTAAATTAACTAACTGTCTCCTGGAATCTCCTCCATTTTCTTAAGACTGTGCTGGGAGACAAAGCAAACCTTCTGGCATTTTTACATATTGATGTGCCATCCTGGAGGTGTTGGACTACCTGTGCAACCTCTGTGGGGTCAGGTATCACCTCATGCTATCAGAAGTGACACTGACCCTATCCAAATGTAAAACTAGTAAAATAAATTTAAAAAAAAAAAGTCAAAAAAGATGAGGAAGTAAAAAAATGTCTGTGGCCTCCACCTGTAAAACCATTCCTGTTTTGGGCATTGTCTCATTGTTGCTCCTCTAGTGCATCTGTTGTTAATTTCATGAACACCAAAGCAGCTGAATCTGATTAACAACCCGCTCTGCTACTTAACTGACCAAACCAATATTCCAGATGTTTAATTGCTTTGATGCTATATTCTGATTAAAAAGTGGTTCTTTAATTTTTTTGAGCAGTATCTAAATACTCACAGTCTTTGTTTATTGAGTGCAACACATCATGTGTTTGTGCATCAGGCAAATGAGACAAAAAGATCACATCAGTGGCTTAAATGGTATAGACTAGCTAGACTGCTAAATCATGAAAAACACACCAATTGGCTTTTGCTTTTTGATCCCAAATCGGTTACACTGACTAGAACCTAGAGGCGTAATGCTAGAAGATGAAAAGTGACACATTAGGCAGTGTAAGTAAGTTAGCTTAGCCTTGCAATACCCAGATCTGTCAGCAGAATTCATTAGGTATTAACTTAAAGTTAAAGCTAGGATTGCCTTTGAGCATTTGGTGTAAGTGAATGGGGATCCATCTGGAAGTTCACAGGTTGCTTGCTGGACTGTCTTTTCAGTATTCTGCATGAATCAGTAAAGGGGTTCCTTTGTTTTCATCCAGGGTTATTTAAATGGAATTAGTCATTTGCTGTGGTCTAAATCGATAAAGAGATAGACACAGAGGGTCAGAGAGAAAGAGAGGGCGAGGAGAAATGCATTCCACACACCTGAAGATAATGATGCACACAGACAAGAGAAGCATTTCTGCTTCTAAAAGAGAGGCAAGAATGCCTCTCCTTCAGATCAGCAAATTTTTATAATCCTATTAGCTTGCTCTGTTGGGTTTATATGATCCAATTTAATTTTTTTGCTGATCCTGAATGCATCCTGTTTTTTGTGTTGGTGTAGCTGATTGTTGATTCTATGATATGCCCTTTCAAAAAAAGAAAAGATACTAATGTGGCATCTGGTCGGGTGAAGGCTTTATGTTAAATGCTTCAGCCGATTTGTCCATTAATGTATAAAACCGATGAGGTTCTATAGAAGTGGAGTTTTTGTTTGCCAAAACTTTGAACATGATATGGTTGTTGGTGCCAGTATTTCATAAACTGCTTATCTACTTGGATTTGCCCACACAACCATCTATAGAGATTACAGAGAATGGTCCAAAGGAGAGAAAATATCCACTAAGTTGCAGTTCTCTGGGTGAAAATGCCTTGTTGATGCCAGAGGTCAGAGGAGAATGGCCAGACTGCTTCAAATCAAGGTACGTTATGTGTTCAGAGCATTTCATGTTGTATGTTCATAACATCTCTGAACACGCAGCATATTGAACCATGAACAGATGTGCTACAACAGCACAAAAACACACTGGCTCCTGTTAGGGAAGAATAAGAAACGGAGGTAGCAATTTGCACGGGCTCACCAAAACTGGACAATAGAAGATTGGAAAAATGTTGTGTGTTCTTATGAGTCTCAGCTTCTGCTGTAATAAACTATAGGGTCACAATAGCATAAAAACTGCAAACAAAAAAAAAAAGGATCAATCCTGCCTTATATCAAAGGTTCAGGCTGCTGGTGGATATTTTCTTGGCATGGGCCCCTTAGTACCAGCTGAGCATGTTTAACTGTCACACCTACCCGAGTATTGTTGCTGACCACGTCCATCCCTTTATGGTCACAGTGTACCCATCATCTGATGGCTGGATAACAGCAGGATAACACACCGTGTTACGAAGCTCAGATTATCTCAAACTAGTTTTTTGAAAATTACACTGAGTTCATTGTACTCCTTAAAGTGCTCTGTTGGATCGAGATCACCACAATCACCAGAAATTAATCCAATCAAGCACTTTTGGGATGTGGCGGAACAGGTGATTAACATCACGGATGTGCGGTTGACAAATCTGCAGCGACTGTGTGATGCTGTCACATCAGCATGGGCCAAAATCTCCGAGGAAGGTTTCCAGCACCGTCTTGAATCTATGCCACAAAATAATTAAGGCAGATCTGAAGGTAAAAGTGGTCCAACCCCAGTGCTAACAAGGTGTACCTAATGAAGTGTTGCATACAAATGCACACACAGTAAATATATTCACACAAGTTCTCAAGTTCAGACACAAACAAAAAGAGATTTTCATGCAAATAGAAAAGGGTTTCAGCATACTGACATATACTGTGGTTGGTGCTGATAGCTCTGCTGGGGTATATACAGAGTACTTTGCAAGTTTTTTTTGTTTTGTTTTTTAAATGATATGATTTTGACATTATAAAGTTCAGCGAACAGAAACAGTCGACTCAAATCTGTGTTTTGCCGTGATCACCGCATGCCTTTAAAATGTCAGTTTGTGTAGATCCACACAATTTTCAAGGTACATGGCAGGTGGGCTGTTTCCAGCACCTTGGAGTTTTTTGTGGATTTCGCCTGTCTCACTGTGTGATCTCAAGCTGACTCCGATAGGCTGAGATCATCCCATCTGTTGCAGGACTCCTTGTTCTTCTTGTCACATAGTATTGTGCTGCATAATGAATTTTGGGGCCCACTCAGATGCCTCCCTCATGATACTCTGCGTTGGATAAGAATCAATGAATCAACAGTGCCTAAAATTTTTTTTGTGCAATACTGCATCCAGTAGGCTCACACGTAGACTCAATACAAAGACAAGTAGGTCTCTCTCTCTCGCTCTCTCCCTCTCGCTGTACAAACAGTAGAGATAAGGACAGTGTAATGGAAGATAAACAAGGGCAGGAGG
The DNA here is from genome assembly GCA_024447675.2 of Pterophyllum scalare. NCBI lineage: Eukaryota > Metazoa > Chordata > Actinopteri > Cichliformes > Cichlidae > Pterophyllum > Pterophyllum scalare. The sequence goes on from JAMQGT020002039.1 coordinate 9,817, forward strand.
AATAATTAGAAACATAAATGTTTGGTATTTGTGATGGTGATATGATGATAGATGAGTTCTGCTGCCCGCTGGCCCTTCCAAAGAGTTCACAGAGGTCATTCCCGAACATTCTAGAACATTCCACCGCATTCTGATGGGAATCCCAGATCTGCCAGTGTAGCTGTCAATTATATCCAGATTTTCAACTTTACTGGGGCCTCAATGCCACATCAGTACTGCAATACCATCCCTTCATCTATCTCTGCCTCCCTGTCCCTCCTCCCTTCTTTCCACACTGGCACAATAGCAAGAACAATGCCAGGGTGCCACCACATCAAACACCAACGAGGGAGCGAAAGAGAGCTGGAGGGACAGACAGAGAGAGACAGAGAATTACAGTGTGGGTCGAAATCTGATTGTGCATCAAAGCAAAACTGAGGGGAAAAACTTCCTTTTAAACTGATTATATATCCATGAGAAGAAAAACCACAATGTCTCTCTCTCTGAATGTGTTGCTCTTTCTCTGTGTCTTTGTCTGTCTCATGGTGCCAATTGTCTACACGCTACCAGTGTCTACTTTTACACATTGCTATCAAAGCCATTTTTGTGGGATCAAATCCAGCGTTCCATACGATTTTTCACTTGTCTTTCTTTTTCTTCATTACTACTTTTAATGCTCCATACGCTAGCATACTCTAAACCAGTGAGAATGTTTAGATTGTGCATTCTGCAAGTGACACGATTAGCACTTTTAAAGGGTTAATTCACCCTAAACCAAACTTGACATGCTTTCCTTAATCTCTGACAGCTTATTCCATATTTGAGGACATCAGCAGTGTCAGTTTTGGGGGATAAGGACATATTTTCCTCATTAGAACAGTTGGCACAGCAGTGAATTACATTTCAGCTTCATGGAAAAGCACAAACAGTTTTTCTTCTTTTCCCATCCAAAAATTTGATCATAATCTTTTTTGTGAGAGCACTGATGACGTTCAGATAATGCTTTGACTGCGTACATTAAATGATCAAAATGAGACATGTACAAGAAGTAAACATGTAAAGATTATTTGTTGCATAATCTGTTTTGCATTAAATATGTTTGTGTGGCACAACAAAAGCATGCAGAGTGAGAAGAAACAACAGAACAGAACAACAAAAGCAGAGAATACATAACTTTACTGTCTTATTGATCAGTGATATCATACGAATGACATTTGTACAGTGTAGGAAGGTTAAAAATGGCTTCAGACTTTGCATTTATATCAGCAGGTCAGTGATCACTACCCTTATGAAGGAGTCAGAACAATGATTAACCACTTTATTTGCGCAAAAAATGCATAATTCCATTAATTTACCTGATATAGAACTAATATTTTATTTATGACAGTATTTTTTAATAGTGTGAAGCTGTGGAGGAGCACTGTGAATACAGGGACTCATCCTATGATAAGGGTCACTATTGCCTCACAGCAGGAAGGTTCCTGATTTAAAAATCTGACTGAGGCCTTTAGTGTGAGGTTTGCATGCTCTCTCTGCATCTACGTGGGCTTCCTCTGAGCACTCTGACTTCCTCCTACAGTTCAAAATCATGCACGTGCGATAGATAAAGTGCTTTAAGTATATATAATAAAGCACTGTATGAATATACACATAAATGTGGGTTGTAGTCTCGCAGTACAGAGCGGTCAGTACGACTAGAAAAGCACTAATGACAGTCCATAATTAGTGCTAATGTAATGGACCTGAATTTTACACATCAAAACTGAAGCACAATACTACACAATACTACACAGGCAAGTCCTATTATTTGTTAGATAATTCCATTAAAATGCTCCAATGGGCACCAAACACCACAAATACAGGTGAGAGGTTCGATTCGGTTTCTCGTGGTAATGGAGGTAAAGCCAGCAGTTATCATCTAAAGCTGTCTGTATCAAACAGCCACACCCCGCACTTTAACCCTGATCCAAATCAAAATGAATCACTGCTTATATTAGTCATTGGTTCCTACCCTCTGGAAAGGCTCATGTAGATTTTTCTGAAATCACCACTGCAAGTCTTCTTGAAATGAAGTGTTTCAACATTAAGACAGGGTGGTGATTTTAAGTGTTGCTTTTCATTTGTTTTCTTTTTTCCACTCACCGTTTGGTTATTTCATAGGTACCACGACTTCTTGATTGGAAAATATTATGGTTTGCATTAAAGAATACATGTTAGAAAGCTGAATTTTCTAGCTTATTTTGGTGCCATCTTCAGCCCCATCGAACACTGAGAGCAACAGCTCACATTTCAAATGCACCTATTCACACTGCAGCAGTCACATAACTTAAAATGTAATTATAGGTTGTAATAACAAATTTCACAAACAACCTATGTTGTCATTTTCTGGGCTAGGATTATTTCTTATAACTGTAAAAAACACAAAGGCACACATAAACTCTCACAGACCAACAACACCCTCTCTGGCAGCTGCAGCCTGAAGCAGTGTCCTTGACTATGAGGGCTGTTGTAAATCCTCCAAAGTGGCTGTATATTCCCTGTAAATCACATTCAAGTTTAGCAAACAGTGACTACCAATCATCTGTCTCTGTGCACAGCTGGTTGAGGGAAGATAGTGTCGCACAAGACCAGTAGGTCTCCTGACTCCAACCTCACCACTGTCACTGTTTTTATCTGGATTCACAGGTGAAAATTAGATTAGATGTTGTTTAGTAATTCAACTCAGCTATAGATCTATTCCCCCCTTCGGCAAAAAGCACATGACGTAACTTTTTACTGTTACCTTATATTCTTTTAAATACTTCTCTTAGTTCCATCCATCCATAGTGCACCAAATTCTTGTTGTTTAAAGTCATTAAAGACGTATGCTGTACAATAATTCCACCCTGGAAACAGAACAGTTCAAGGAAATACATTAAAAGTCCAAAATTACCTTTACATTCATGCCCATGATGAGAAAATGTAAACTTTTAACCACAACTGTACATGACATAATGGTATCACTTAGTACATAATGGGTTGAGTAATTGCTGTAATTAGTACATGCCCATGCTAGAGTACTCTTTGGCCTGTTTGTACTGTTGGCAAACTCACATATAATAATAACACTGAAAAAGAGAAAACTGCACGGTGTGGTTTATGTTTATATGCTAAAAATGGGTCATTTTAACCCATAGGTGGTTGCTGGACATGTATAATTCAACTTCTGTGGCTATAAATGAGATGTTATTGTCATTAAATTAAAGTGAATAATACAATGCTTTAATGGATGCACAAAAGCTACAAATGGGTCATTTGAGCTCGTTGCTAGATGGTTGCTAGGCAACATGATGACATGACAATATCTGATATAGACAAGAACCTTCACAGGGCTAAGATGTACCTGTGTGTCAAAGTTTGGTTGCTCAAATTCTGATGATGTAGGATGAGTTAGCAGACAAAGGAACAAACAAATATACAGACAGAGATTTTGTGCATTATAATAATTTTTCCCAGGCTTAAAACAGTTGGAATAACTACAGTAAGTTTATGTGGGTCAGCAGAACAATATAAAATCTTTGTATGACAGACATGAGCACGTTTTTGTGCGTGGGGGGTATGAAAATAAGCAAGCACATACTGTTGTAATCTTGGGGTTTCAAAATGTATTATTTTGATCCCTGTTAAATTGGTTATTTTCATTGCATTTAGTTTCTCCTACCACCTGTATTCCCAAGTCTTTGTTAGCATGTTGTTGTTAGTTGACATGTCTAATTGTATTTATTTGTCAGTTCATCACTTCCTGCTTTACTTTAAAGGTTAATTTGTCACTTGTCTTGCTTTAGATTGATTTCCTGCTTTTTCTTCCAGTGGAATTTTTTTTTGCCTTACCCTTCTTACCTTCACCTGTGTTTGATTGCTTTCGCCTGGATCTTGTTCCCACCTGAGTGTCATCCCCAATTATTTTTTAGTATTTTTCAATAAACTGTGGTATTGGCTCTTTTTAAAAAAAAAAATTCGGTTTTTGGTCTGTTAACCGCGTTGTCTGTATTCGGGTTCACCTCTGAACTGAGCACAACATCTACAACAATAGGAGGGTTTATGTGCATAATCATGAAAAAACAGACTTCAAATCCATGAAAACAAAACTCATACATTTTTGCACGTTCACAAGCCAGAAACACACAAATTGTTCTTCCTCAGTCGGTTTCAAGCAGACATGTGCAAACACACACATACAAAGACATATTTTTGTCTATAAACCACGCTCATCCATCATCTTAGCTAATGTCACATGGGTAAACTGTCTATGACGACACATGATGTTAATTTATCATTCCTCCCCAGTGTGTGTGTGTGTGTGTGTGTGTGTGTGTGTGTGTGTGTTGCACTCCATTCTCTTCACATCTTCTCTCTCTCTCTGTATCTCTGTGAGCTCTGTCGTTCCATTTGTATCGCATTAAATCACATATATGTGTAAGCAAGATAGATTTGGTGTGGTTGGTACGTGTCTGGGTTCATCTCATTGCTGTGGTCTGAGTAGATGTGTATTCATGTATATGTATTTAATAAATGAAAAAATTCCAGTTTTCATTGAGAAAGCATGCAACAAGCCTGCTTTTAAACACAAAACTCTAAAATTGTTTAATAAAATCTGATGTTTGTTACCAGCAGCCTTGTGATCAGGAGCAAACAAAAAAAGACAACAAAAGAACTTATTTGAAGACTACACCGAATTCAGGCAAAACAAGCAAACAACACTGTCTGAAGGGCAGTATATGCAAAAGATTCCATCTGACTTACTATTCTTTTTGTCTTTTTTCTTTTGCAAATCCCAGGCTAAAAGCATAAAGTCCTCGTATTTTTCTCTTTTTTTAACCTTTGCAGGAATTTACAGGAAGAGACGATCAATCTTGGTGAAGTTGAACTCCAATCCCTGAACACATTTTGTGCGAACTATCTTAATCCTGTCCATTTCATGCACTTTATCTTTTCTTTTTGTTTAAAAAAAAAAGACTCTCGTCTTTTGACTTTGTGCCATAAATAAATGTCATTGACAGGGAGACTTGAATAGCCTGAGACAGATCTACTTTAATTAATTCAAGGCTAATCAAATGTAATATTGTCTGCTCCTGTGCATCCATAAAATGCTTCATGAATCCCTTCATTGGCCTTTTGTTGTGGCAAAATGATTAAGACCTTGGCTGACAACATTTTGACATATTAACAGGATCCTTCATTGTAATAATAATAATGAGAATCTCTCACAGTGGAAATTGCATGTTTAGTTTCCCAAGTCCCATGCACTCTGCATTTTTCTCATTTAGAAAACCTCTTACTCATGCCATTGTCATTATCAGTAGGCTTTTTTCTCCTCTTTGCTTGTACCAATCTATAATAGCATTTTTTTTTAGTTTAAGTTCTTTGCAAGGGTCTTGAGCCACCCCACATATCTTAATATTTTGCTTCCAAGGATTCAGACTTTCTTGTAATTTTTTTAAGTGGTCTTCCACCCTTTTTCAGTCCAGTCCTTGTTCCTGACCATTTACAGAGGAATGATAGGGTTTTTTTTTTTTTTTGGCAGTGTGAAAATGGAGTCAGGTGTCAGGCCTAAAACAACTATCTATACCAGATGAACAGTATTTGAAAGCCATGTCCCTAAGAAACTATTTGAAGCCACATCGGAAATGGTCTTAGTGGAAGGATAGCTGTCAAGAAGCCATTCTTAAGGAAGGAGACATGGAGAGAAGGATGATGTATGCTAAATTGCACACTGACTGAAAATTAGTGGCAACAGGTCTGATTAAGCAATGAATGCAAATTTGAAAATCAAATCACTGTCAAAATGTACAGAAGGGGTCAGGTGTCATAGTTTTGGGGCTGCATTTCAGTCAGTTGTCTTGGGTATCTTGTCAAAATTGATGAAATTATGAACGCAGAAAAGTACCATAAGATTTTGACCCACCATGCAAGATCAGTGCAATAAAAGCATAACTGGATAGAAAACCACATAATGGAACACTAGCATTCATGGATTGGCCTCCCCAGAGCCCAGACTTCAGCATTACTGAAGCAGTGTGGGATCTTCTTGACAGTGAGCAGAACAAAAGGCAGTCAACATCCAAAGAAGAGCTTTCCCGAGAACCATTCCTGAAGAATTCCCGAAGAAATGACAAGAAAGCTTGCCTAAGAGAGTTTCCTGTGTGTAGAAGAGTATATGTGGTCATACCAAATATTTCAAGCTTGTCATAGTTATGTAAAATCTGTTTCTGGCTAATATACTCTGTATTTTCATGTATGTTTGAAGATGTTTTAGTACATTGCTGCACCTATTTCCTATTTTCCTAGTAAAATATAAAGAAATGAGGGGTGGTTAACAACTTTTTCACAGTAATGTATGTAAAGGTGGTGAGTGGATTTTTCCTCTTCATCACTGTCTCTTTTCTTGTTCTCCTTCTCTCTACTTTAACCCAACCAAATATTATCATCCTCTCTATTGGACAGAAGCAGTGACACAATAGGAATGTATATTTTGTGTGTGTGTGTGTGTGTGTGTGTGAGAGAGAGAGAGAGAGAGAGAGAGAGAAGAGGGTGATGATGATGATGATGAATAAGGCTCAGGAGAGGAGAGAGAGAATTACCTCTGAGCATGAGGGAATGAAATATAGACGGAAAGAAAGGCAGGAGGAAAAAAGACACTGAACTGGAGAGAGAAGACGTGATAACATGAAGTGAGTTGAGTGAGAAGGAAAAATGAATTAAAATGGAATGGAAGGGATGCAAAAAAGAGGGTGGGATATGGCGAGAGAAACAGGAGACAAGATGGAGAGAAAGAGAAGTACTTCAGTCTGAGGTGTGAGCACGTTTCATGATTCCCAAGTTGTTTTGGATAGCGAGACAGAAGGATGGAAAGAGAGATGGATAGGGCGTAATCGCATTTTCTGTGGTGTCTGCACGTTTCATGAATCCCATGTTGCTTTTTGGCTCTGGGCAACAAATTGAGGGTAAAACTAGTGGCAGAGATGAGAAATGAAAAATTTAAGATAATATTCAGAGCTGTTCCCCGTGGAAACCTATTCTAATTCACAGCATATGCAGACACGGGGAAGGAGGGTGGGAGAGTGAAACACTGGAGAGCAGGAGTGAGGCATGGCTAGATGGAGAGAGGCTCATACGGAGAAAGACAAAGAAGCGAAAGAAGAAAGATGAGGACGATAGGACACAAGGGATCTGGAAAGATTTGAAAGGAGTGAATGAAAAGGTAGACAGAACGGGGTGTGAAGCAAAGAGAATTTTAAAAAAAAGAAGAAGAAGCAAAAGGAGTGAAGCAAGCGAAAAGTTTCTGTACCTGTCGCAGATTCTGTGCAATTTCTTACAAAACCATCACCTAAGTGCAGTAACATAATCTCATTCAAACACACAGCCTCCAGACACTTGTCTGAATCACAAACCCTGTGAAAAATCTTACACACTGAATTCTATCCTACACTAAAATAAAATGGGCGAAATGCTTGCCAGGAGGCGCACAAAATGGCTGCCTCAAAAATGGCTCCAGATGGAGTTGTGACATCAAACCCAATATGGTGAGGGACAAGTTTCCCAACTTCAGGGGCTTGTGGGGACGCTGGCCAGGTCTCCATTAGACTGTAATGAGTCCCAATGGTCTCAGTTCTTCTCATAAATTATTCATGTGCAGGAAGGCGGTCAGGTTGTGATGTATTCTGTGCTAATGTCAAGTCAGCCTTTGCACCGAAACTTTGAGAACTTTTACCTACCTGTATAACAGGCCTGCTTAGCATTTAGAGTAGAATGTTTGAGTATCCCATGCATACAGACTTTGTCTTTGATTTAAGGAATATATAAAGTAAGCAAGATTTTATCTATTTTTATTACCATGTAAACTATTCCTAAACTGTGGGCTAATTTGAATAGCACGCTGTTGGGTTGAGCTTGAGATCCAGTGAACTTGTTTTCATGAGTTTTCTGAATTCTTCAGGCCTTTAGACTCCTTTAGTGGAAAGTGATATTTTCGCGTGTGATGTTTTTGCAGCCACAGACCCAACTCCCCTCACCAGTGATGATCACCGAAATAAAGGACGGGTCAGTTTGATCCAGTATTTGATGTTTGCTCTCTGTGTAAGGCAGTAGTGTGCAGTGACTTTTACACTAAAGCCAGCAGAGCCGATCACCCCTAACCCCGGCCTGTCTTTTCCACGCTGAGAGTCTCTTCCCTGCATCACTGTGCGCTCTGCTCATACCTTCAGTTTTTTAGTTTTTTCTTTTTTAAACAAACACACAATGTCCATTAGTGGGTATTTCAGAGCCTTTCTTCGGGTTTTCTCCGGGTGCTCCGGTTTCGTCCCACATCCTACATGCACTTAGTGGGGTTTGATTAACTGGTGATTCTAAATTGGCTGTAGGTGTGAGTGTGAATGGTTGTGTGTCTCTTTGTGTTAGCCCTGCGACAGGCTGACGACCTGTCCAGGGTGTACCCTGCCTTTTGCCCTGTGACAGCTGGGATATGCTGCAGCCCCCCTGAGACTCTTAAAAGGATGAGGAAGAAAATGGATGGATGTCTGAGTGTTACTGTTAAATAAGTTGCTTTTGAATTCATATTAATGGTGCACTAACAGTACAGTCAGTTGTTTTTTTGACATTATTTAATAGAAAAAAAAGAGTATTGTACTCATAAATATATGCTGATTAGTGTGTAATTACATCTTCCAACAAACTGATGCATTCTCATAAACTTGGAAACAATCCACTAAAAATGCATAGGAACAGGCATCGGTTTCTGAATGCCACCTTGTTGCGTGACCAGTGGCCAGGATGGACAGGATATTCCACCTAAATGAGTTTCATGTATGTGGCACTAACGCTGGCTAAAAGAAGTTAACAGAGGCTACCAGTGGCTAACTGTGGCAAAACAGCAGCACTTACCAACAGAAAAGTTCAGGATATCATCAACAACTCTTCTCAGTATCGCTGCCATGGACACCCGGCATATTGACATCTGAAGTAAACAGTGGACTGACAGCCTCCACTCACTGAACAGAGGCTAAGAGTAAAAAAATGTTTTTAATCCTGATTTATTACTAAGTGCTGATATTACTCAAATATGTTCAAATACAGTGTATACAAAACTGTTTATATACAAAAGCAGTAGTAGAAACACACCAGCTACACGGCTATAAAGTGGCCAGCCATAGCCGATATGGGGTAAAGTCTGAATTTAATGTTTTTAATCTCTCTTACCTGGCATGTTTGAAAGTGTTTCCACAATGCTAAAATGTGCTTGTCCTACAGCGGCCAACGTACTGTAGCTAGGATTAAGCACTTGGTTTGGGAGGGGTTAAAAAAAATAGAATTCAGCTGACTACAATCTAAAATCTCCTGACGTTTAGGGATGAGATTTTACACACTGTACCTTTAATATGAATGCTGCATTTTACTGGTGTAGATGTGTAAGAATTAGCTCATTTTCTGTTTGGTTTACTCCACAAGTGTCAAATATTATATAATATCATGCATTTGAAACAGGGCTGTCTCGTGAAACAACACAGGGTTTCAGACGCTTATAAAGCAGCCCTAAACCTTGACTAACGACATATAATAAAATGTATCAATAAAAATGAAGATTACAGTACTAAATTCAGTAATCGCATTGCTGTTACAATTTTGTCATTAATTGTACAAATGCAAATACAAATTTGGTATTTGTATTTAAGTATTTATTTTTCTGACAACTGTTTATTTTACACCCTACAGTTTTACACAGATATCTCTGCTTTGTATTCCTTACATTTTCAAAACAGGCTTGTTACTTCAGGTTTAAGATATTCAAGAGGAATTATTATTTCCTGTCACTGTGTGCCTTAAAAAATCAAACCAATCAGAACCTAACCAATAGCATGAAGACAGTCCTACTGGTAAATCCATCACAAATGCTTATCGCACACAAAGAGATGAAAGAGGCAAAATATATCATTTATGCATATACTCAGAGGTTAAAATGGAATGATCCGGAACTGAGTTTTTGGTGCAGATGTCCTTAAGTTATAGTCGTGCTACTTCATTTAGCCACAGAAGAGGATCATGCATAAAGGGATAGTACTGAGTAAATGGCAGGTGAATTAAAATAAGACATTCCTCACAGGTCAACAAATATCAGCAAACACTTAAACTGTTTCTGTGCAGTTTGTCACACAATGTGTCTGCTAGCTAAAGGCGCAGCTGCTGGATTTCCCAGGGAGAGAAAAGAATGAGAGATAACTTCACTCAGAGATGGAGGAAGACGCAAGGAAGAGAGGACAGGAGAGGAAGGATCAGGGTCATATTCAAAGGTAAGGACTGTTCAGTGATGCTTGATGAACTGGAAACTTAAAGCTTTCATGTAATGTCCTCATTTATTTATTTATATATTTCTTAAATTATGTTTAGCAGATGTTTTATATATACAGGATGTGTTGCTGAATTGTGTTTTTTTTTCATACTGTGAAACTGCCTGCAAAATAAACTGAAATAAGCAAACTTTTTGTCATTCAAAGGTGGCATGGGGCACCAGGGTGGCTCAGTGGTAGAGCAGGCGCACATGTATGCTGCAAGGCGAAAAACAGGCAGTGCGGGTGCGTGTTCCGACCTGTCACTCTTTGCTATGTGTCTTCCACCATCTCTCCTCCCACCGTCCTGTCAACAAAGCCACTGTGGAACAAAAAAAAACCCAAAAAAAACAAAGGTTGCATGAATATCCTGGGCAGTTTAGTGCAGGATACATTGGCAGCTTGCAGTATTGTGGTGAAGTTCACAGTAATGCACTATTTTGGATTGGTGCAAAGCAGCTGTTGCAGATGATGCTGATTAGATTCACTCATCGAATTCTTCCTTTCCACCAGCTTTATACTGACTACTGTCTTGCTGAATTCAGTTGTATAAGTCCACAAAGAGCAGTGAAATTCAGCTGATCGCAGCCTGTACAAACACACACACACACACACACACACACACACACACACACACACACACACACACACACACACACACACACACGTGCACAATGAAATCTACTGGAGCTCACAATGGAATTTATTGTAATTTATTTCTAATCGATACTATTCCCCATGTTGCACTGCTACAACCACTCTTAGGGTTCCGACACCTGCTGAATCCCACTTTAACCCTTGACTATTATCATTTTTCTTTTGTGGATCCAAAGTCACCATCTATGATGTAGGCATGACATGAAGGTCAGTTAGCTTGGCAAAAAAAGAAAAGAAAAAAAAAAGAAATAGCTGGTGGAAGTGTTCTCCAAAGAGCTACTTTTATAATATGAGTATATTTGATATATATATATTGTATGTATGTATCCATCTATATTGACATATTGAGTGTTTTTTAACACAACCATCTGTACTTTTACTTAAGTGATGAATGTTTGCCACCTCTGGATAAAGCTGAGGATTTTTGATGCAGACCACAGCCCAGCTGCCAGAGCCTGATCTGTAACAGGTAACAGAGGTAGTGATGAGTAGTCAGATTTGTATCATTGTGGCCTCATTAAGACTGGAATTTGTGTCTGTGTGAGACTATGCCTAGGATTCACATTGTTAACCGGTAATGATAAAACAACACATTTCAGGACATGTTATGGAGTAACCCAAAAGGTAATGTAACAACAGTGTAATGAATTACTTTCTCCAGGGATTAATTAAGTAATGTAATGCATTACATTTTTTTAAAGTAGCAAATAAGTAGCTGCCACAACTGCCAAAAACTGCTGATCCCCTTTTGGCTTCTCAAGCTCCATCCCTGTCAGTGGGATCTGGAGACGCTTATAAAAACGACAGTAATTATAAATTCAGTGGCAGGATAGATACAAACAGGCAACCTGCGATCCTTTTATGTGACAGGTTATATCGTTCCTGATAACTGAGACCAGATGATGATCTATTTGAAAGTCATACAGTTGAATAGATGAAGTAGTATACTGTAAGTCTGGTCAAACTGAAAGTTGTCTATAAAACCAACCAAGTTACCAGTAGAAAAGGAAAAGGTTCGACTCTGAAATCTGATTCAAGTAAGTGCAAATACATGGTCATCAGCCACTGTGCCCCAAAGAAAATAATAATGTAAGAATTAAAAAATGGTACGGTATAATATAAAGTTTAGATGTTACCATGCGTCTCTACAAGTTTTGATCTATTACTGTGTAGGATGAGAAGTTAGGGAGCGAATGATGTATTTCACATTCAACATACAGTTTTACTCTACCAGAAACAGAGATGTGGTGATGTGGCAGAATGTTGAAATTTGATTTTGGACACTCTTCCTCCAACCTCCTGAAAATTCATCCCAGTAGTGCAGAATAAATAAACTCTTCAATCTCTTTCAGCTCGTATTTCTGGGATCATCTGTCTCCATGAGCCACAAACAAAGCTGCTAACAGTAACTCCTTTTGACTCACACGATGACTGTGACCAACAACGGTCATCTTTAGTCATGCTGCATGTTTTCCTTCAACATTTCATCAGGCCCAGCAGAGAAGGACCCAGAGCGCAACCCCGGATAAACCTCTGTTATTTACTTTTTGAAGTAACTTCACCAAAAGCCGTGATTCTGCTCTGTTTTCAGCTTAAGCCTCGTGCGCCTGAGTGCCACCAGCCGTGCCACAGAACTCTTAGCTCATGAGAGGATCCGAGAACTGCTGAGTCATCACATGATGTGGTTCATTTACTGCTAACAATATTCTTTATAGCCCAATTATGACTTTGCATTTTCTATTCTCCTTCCACTCTCTTTTCTCTGGAGCATAATGATTACCGTTCTGTTCTTCCAGAATTATAAGACAAATCTATGGTGACGATAATAAGGATTTATGTGGAGTATAGATGGTGGCGTGATATTTTATCGATATACTGACATTAATGGCTTCTCTTTGACCTACAGGTAAGAGTCACAATCCTTGTTGTAAGGGGAAACAAAAAAGTAAGATTGAGCATTTTTTATATGTATAATTATATGAGACATTTTGGAGTTTTTAATCAACATAAGAAGGAAACCTTTATTCTGCCAGCAAAATTTTCATTCTAAACAAATGTGCAAATGGCCCCTGTTTACACATTGCATATTTATCACGATGTTTTAGCACCACAAAGGACTCAATTAATGTGGTATTAATTTACTTTTTGTCACTTCAGTGTGGCAGAATATGCTTTGAATACACTCATTAGCCAAAAGCTGGCTATTGCCAAGTAGCAAGCAATAATAGGAACATAAGTGTTTCTCGGGTCACTTTAAAATAGTCTCCAATAATCATTAGCCTTTTAGTTCTGTTTTGGTTTAGATTAAATCCCTTTGAGGATGCATGCATCTTTTGCAGCTGATTGTCTCACTTTGTTAACCAGTTAGCTGTGAATTTTTCCAGCCAACCTTCACAGTGGATGAAAACTGTAACGTTCCAGTGTTGTGTAGGCGCAGTAAAGAGTCATGAAACCTGGAGCTACATATACTACATAGAACTACAGTCACGTGAAAGGGCTGTGAAACCTAACGATACCCTTACTGTTTCTGTAGGGATTAAGAGGGAGCCGCTAATCAAGCGAACTTGATTAAATGATCATCAGCGAGCGTGAGGACCTCTGTAGAAGCAGAAGTCTGCTGGTATGGCGCATTCAGGTGTGTGTTAACATAGTGTCCTGGATTGGACCTTCCAGCAAATTCACCCCAAGGTCAGACTGTGCAGTGTTCAGAGAAACTGGAAAAAAAAGCCCAAGGGCTACATCTCAGACTCTACAGGCCTCAGTTAGGATGTTAAATATTAAAGTTTATGGCAGTACAATTTAAAAAAAGACTGAAAAATGATGACTCGTTTGGAAGGGCTTCAAAGGAAAAGCCTCTTCTCTCTAAAAACATGTTGGCACAGCTTAGGTTTGCACAGTTGCATTTCAACAAACCACAAGACCTCTGGACAAGACAAGGCCAAAAGGGAGTTTTACACAGCACCATGCTTGGAGAAAACCAAACACAGCATGTCAGCACAAACACCTCATATCAGTTGTCAAACATGGTGGTGGAGGGGTGATGATTTGGGCTTGCTTTGGCATCTTCCAGTCATTGAGTAGACTGTGAACTCCTCTGTATACCAAAGTATTCTAGAGTCAAATGTGAAGTCATCTGTCTGACAGTTAAACTGAAAACTGAAACTGGGTCATGCAACAGGACAATAATCCCGAGCACAGCAGCAAATCTGCAAAAGTATGTCTGAAAAGGAAAAAAAAAAAATCAAGGTTTTGCAATGGCCAAGTCAAAAATCCAGACCTCAGCCTATTGGAAATGCTGTGGCGGGACCTTAAGAGAGCTGTACATGAACGAAACCACAATGAACTGAAGCAGCACTGTAAAAAAGAGAGGGCCAAAATTCTTCCACAACAATGTGAGACACTGATAAAGTCAAACAGAAAATGATTACTTCAGATTATTGCTACTGAATCATGGGGTGTGCTTAGCTGTTCAGATGGCTGCATGTGGAATGTCAAGCACTGGCGATGATAACTACAAATAACACTTTAAATATACTGATATGGATTAGATAATATTCAAAGAGACGTGATTGGCGATTGCTCAGTAGATCTGATTTCACACAACCCGACGTCTCCTGCATAAGATTTGTGTTGTCTAGCATAACAACTTCTATGACAAAGTCTAGTGCTGTATAGCATAACAGCATCACTATTCATTTCTTAAGGTTGCACAAGGACATTTCTAATGAAGACACAATCCCAACATTTTACATTGTCATGGTGAAAGACCGAACACAAAGCTTGGACGGATACGCAGACATTTGTAAATCACACAGAAAAGCCTTGTCAGTCTGCTTTACACTGACTCTCTTGAGTCCTCTGATGTCTAAAAGTTATATTGAATTTTCTCTATTAAATGAGTGTCTGCCTGTGTGCGTTTGTGTGTCAGTGTAAAGCACTGATATTGGATCTGTCCTCTTTATCAGCAGACACAGAGGAGGTCTGAGTAAAAATGACTTTACTCATTCTGCAACATTATCTTGTTTTTGCCATAATATAGTTACAGAGAGAAAGAGTGGATATAAAAGCTTTGTGGGTTGGTAGCCTAAAGATCAGACTGTGTGGTTGTGACACTCTGGGGGTTGAATTTGTATCAGGACTTTTGTCACATGCCCTCTTGTCTCATATCTTTCCGGCTGTCCTCGGTAAACAATGATTATTAACTTCTCGAAGGAACATTTTAATCCCATTACAACTGCATCTGGACAAATGTGCTTCCTCTGCCGACTTGGTTTTGATTTCCTGTAACCACACACGTATTTAGACTATCATGTCTAGACAATAAAAGGCCTTTTCCCTCCCTGCGTGGAGAGTTGGTAAATATGGCCACATCCCTCAGACCAGAAGTGTTTCTGGGGTGAGACAGCTTCAGTAAATGAGCTGAAATGTTTCTTCAAGAAATCACGAGTCAATCTTGTAACCTAGAGACCAACTTTTATAGTTGCATTGCAAGGTGACTGAAAAAGCTCTGCTTTGTAAAACGGTATTATTCTACTGGGGTTTGGATAACTGGAGGATTTGGAGGATAAAACAATATCATTTTTATAGAGTGGCTTTTATATGTTTTTGAGATAATGAATGATGAACTAGGTGATGAATTATTACAATTAAGAAATGGATCAATGCTCACAGTGTTTTGCTTCAATAGAATTTGCTGTTGGCAGCTGAGCAAGTAATTCATCAATAGTTCTGAACTTTGCTGTTTAAATTATAGACACACAATTCCTGTTCCTTATATATGTAACTCTCACTTGTTCCTGAAATGGCATAAACTACAAAGTCCTTGAGTCAGTTCAAGCTACCCATTCTCATTTGGGGTCACCAGTTCTTACCCCTGATTAAAAATATAATGGAGAAATGACCAAAAAAAAAAGAAGAAGGGGAAATTCAAATCTTATGTGAGGCTCCAGCAAAAATGAAGGAAGAAAACCCATTTTCTGATGGCCCTTTTTAAAAGTGTCCCATTAGCAGGAGAAACCCAATATTCCAGCCTTTTCCCCCTTTCTCTGCTGGGTTAAGAGGTTCGCAGAAAAGCGTGATTGGAGAATAGAGAAATAAGGATTGAAGCAAGGCAGAGAATGAGAGAAAGAAAATTTGTGAACGGCCTGAAGGTAAAAGAGCTTCATATTGCCACATCATTCTTATTATATAAGACCTCCCACGCGACAATATCTTGACAACCTATCACCACTCAAACCGCAGCTGTATGATGAACTAGCATCGCTCCTTTGCTTTTTACTGATGTGCCACAGACGATCATAAATTATAGCATATATATAAATATATATATATATATATATATATATATATATATATATATATATATATATATATAGAGAGAGAGAGAGAGATAGATATGAACAAACTTGTAAGTAACAAACAACTTGTCTTGTGAATAATATGTTTATGCTGAGTCTGCATGCAAGCCTCGTTCCACATTCTTGAATTTGGGGATTTCACCATCCTTGGTACTTGATGTCTTTTAAAAATTCAGAGAATCCAGAGAGAAATCGCTGCACCTAAGGGACAAAGCCAAAAACCAGCATTAGCATTAAAAACAGACACAGTTCTGTAGCGGTAATCACTGCTAGGGTTTGTCACAATACTAGAATTTCAAAATTGAAACCCATATCCAGGAAAATATTCAGTACTCGCTACCATTTTAAGAACCACAGGGGAAAAAATAAGAAAAAATTAAGAGGCATAGTCCTGTTCATTTCCTGTGTTTCTGGTGACTTACTTTTGTTGCTGATCAAATATTTGGCAGAGTGGACTGCTACAGTTTCTGGCTCCTGGCTGGCTTTTCTCAGCTTTGATCAGGAAGTTTAAGAAAAAACTTTTTAGACACAAAGAAATATGTTATCCTGTTCAATAACACTGTTTATTAAGGTTACAAATGGGCAGGACAGTTAACGTTTGCTGCCAAGCTCAAACATTAATGTTACCATTCTGTTATTATTATTACAGCTGCTACCTCGGTGATAACTTAACAGCCGGCTAAATGCAAATAGTTAAACAGCAAATTTTCAACGCATGCACTGGCCAGGTTAATAGTTATGATGATTGTTTAGTCCTTCAGTGTTGTTGAAACAGGAGCTTTTTCCCTCATGAATTTCCTCATATCAAGATCCATTAGTAGTTTTTAGCCTCAGTCAACTGTAGAGTTGTCGAAATTGCATATGATGCTGACGGTACCTACAGTACACTACTGAATGGCTTTCCATGTCATACCTGGTAATGTTCAGTAGGCTAATCAGCAGCTATCTTAACATTTCAGTCTGTGGCTGTCACATTTTCTGAATTTTGGTATGGATAGTTACCATAAGTATTGGTTCTGGTGACATCACTAATCATTTCATAGGCTATGGAAACAACTGAGACCATCCAGCTTCTTATCACTCCACAGTTCAAAACCCCTGTGGTATGGGGTACCATTAGTGCACATGATGTGGGCAACTTATACATTTATGAAGGGGCCATTAAAATTGAGCATACTGCCAACATGTGCCATCCAGAAAATGTCTTTTTAGGGAAAGGCGTTGCTTATTTCAAGACTTAGAACAGTACCAACATAAATCCAAAACAATTCAGGGGGATGCAGGAAAACCACCAGACTGCACATGAGTAACAAACACAGGAAACACAACAAGCACTGTGAAAAAGACTAAAGAGAAGACAATACTACTGACACAGAGAGGGCTGATTAGGAAATGATCCATAGGAGGGTAACCAGAGACAAGAAGTCACCAAAAGAGAAACACATGAAGAAAAGAGGCTCGCATCAACATTAAGAAAAAGACAAAAGAACACTGGAAGATAAATAAAAACCAAGAATTCACAGCTACTGCTAGAACAGATAATCATAAAGAGGCATCCACAACTCCATGAAAATTATTCAGGAACCACAAATAAATACAATATGGTCAGAACTCAACATACTAAAATAACAGTGAACTCAATAACCAAAGCACAAGATCCCAAACTCAAAGCTTCTTATCAGGAAAATCATGCAGTACAAACAGAAATCAAAGACTCAACAATGTCGTAAGGAATCAGACTCACTGTTAATAATAAATGCATCAAAACAGGAATCAAAAACTTGAAATACTTGTAATAATAATATAACTTCAGCAGAAGCCCAAAACAACAACAAAAAAACTCAACACATACTCTCTGCATTCTAAACATTTTACTCATAAGACCTTCAAAAAAAAAAAAAAAGGATTGCAATGATGTAACTTTAGTCAGTATATCAGACTTTTATCTTGTGCAAAGGTGCTACTTAAGCCCTGTAAACAGACTTTGATGTGTAAAAACTGATTTAGAATTTAAACAGATATTTACATGCAACAAAGGAAACATGCTGCAACCAAAGAACATTAATAAACATTAATAAATAAGTACCTAGATTAATAAAGCAAATGAAGACATAAAAGCTTTGATCCTTGCATCTACTCACCCTAGGCTTTATGAACACAATTACTGAATGTTTCACATGTATGTGTCTTGTTTGGTGTGTCTTGTGTATATTTAGAGGCAAAATTTTTGCTCTCTAAAAAAAAAAGAAAAAACAATTTGCATTAATTCCAACAGTGAAATTTTTTGCTCTGTAAAAACAACTTTTTTGTGTATGTGAAAATGGCATCTGAGCACATCAGTGAATTTATATTCATAATTAGTCTGAGTGCTTTTAGACCACTAATGGATTCTCAATGGAAGTTTCTCTAAGTGCAGCAAAGAGCAGAATCCTAATGTTTGTGTTTGTGTGTATATGATGTGTCTGGCTACACAGACAACATTATCTGAAGCAGAAAGTATTGAACAAGGCAGAGTGGAGAAACAGCAAGGGAACGAGAGATGCTCTAATTGCAGAATGCAGTTGTTCATCCTAAACGACTGGAACATCCTAATCACTTATCACTAATTACACTTCTCCCTGTCTGTCTTACTGGCTGGCTGTTTTTGGCCAGTAGGCTGAGTAGATAATTTATTATTTGGCTTGCTGGCAACTGTTGGGCTGGATGTTTTTCTGGATAACTGAGTGACAGGCATGTGGACCAAATACATAAATGGATCACTATCTGGCTTGCAGCCTAGCTGTTTGACTTGCTGACTGACTTATTGACTTGCTAGATAACAGACACTTTCATTAAAATGATATTTATTGAGTGCAAAGGGGAATTTGAATTGCACTCACCTCACTCTGTGTTTAGTAATACCTTGCTCGCTATTGAGGGGGAGCAAATCACACTCTTGTTATGTCAACCGAATGGATGGATGTGAAGGGTGTAATGGGTGTAGCTGTGCAATAATAAGTAGAAATGCAATGGGAAAATGGAAATGGAAGATTTGATTACCTGCAGCAGTAGTGCACGTGAGAATAGCATAATGTGCATTATCAATAACGTCAGAGAGCCTAAGAGCAATAACAATGAGGTAATGTAGGTTAGGAAGTAGGTTAAAAGGTGTAATTAGTGTAAATGGGAAGAACAGTAATATATATTAATCGCCGCAGACTGTTGATGTGGGTAACAGCTGGAGACAGTGACCACATGACCATCAGTGTACAATCTAATCTGATGTAGATTTAAAATACATTACAGCAACTCTGCTCTAAAATGAGATTACACTAACAGTTGCTTTGGTTAGTGTCTGTATTTTTTGTTAATGTCAACAAATCGCATCAAAAGACAAAAGTTGACAATTCATTTGTCCCACTGACATAAATTGGAATTTATTCCTCCTTACTATATTTTTTATATACATTTGATATATATATAGGAGGGAAGGAAGGATGACATCTTATTACAGTACCTCTCTGAAATGTAATGAGCTCATTAGAGGGACCCTTTCTTTCCCAAATGTTTGTCAAGGCAGACTGCATGGCTAGGTGGCTGATTTTATACGCCTGTTTCAATGGGACTGAAAACACCTGAATTCAAAGATAAACAAGTGTGGCTACACAGGGACTGACATTCAGGAAGAACAGGCGAAACGACTGCTGGCAATGCAAAGTGGCACTTTAAGTGACTACCAATGAGAGCACAGGATACCGTTGATTGACATTTGATAGGTTAATAAATATATTAGAGTGTGGCCTAAGCAAATAGGGACAAAACAAGGAAATGCAGATTTGCACAAATAATACTGAAACTGACTGGCAAAAAAACAACTGTAGGCAATTGAACATTTACATAATCACTAAATCCAGACAATCAAAGAAGCAATCATATGCAGACAAAAAAGCACAATGATCTTAAAATACAGTTGGTGTATTACACACACACACACACACACACACACACACACGCACACACACACACACACACACACACACACACACACACACACACACACACACATACGCACACACACACACACTGACTGATGTTCAGGAACTTAGATTGATGCAGTGTTTGAAGAAGTCCAGATGGTGTGTGTGTTAAACAGTACTCCCTGCAGAGAAACACACCCTCAAATATGCACACGCTAACACACACAGTAAACAAACATTATCATATATCTTTCTTCAGCTGACGGCAAATTAGTTCCTTAAGGACATCATTCAGATGGTTTGCAAAATGATATTTTTCTACAAATTCTACACAAGCCTGCTATATATTTGTTGTTAGCATCAACACATTGTAATTACAGGAATAGCTCCAAATCCAATAAAAACCAATCCAAATTTCATCAGTATGAAAGTGTGTTTTACTAATGCTAAACTTATAACAGTAATAAAAGGGGTGTGAATACACACATCACTGCAAATACACAATGTATTGCTTTTACATCAAGGTCACAGGTTCAAAATCCTCGGTTTAATGCATTTTTGCAAGTTACTCAAATTCACTGAATAAATGAATTACTTTTTCCTCAAAGGAATCAATTTTTGTCTATACTAAGGATACTTGAAATAATTTGATAATAGCAACAAAAGCACATGGGTGAAATGTGTGAAAAGACAAGCAAAGGTGGTATCTAAAGTAGTCAGTTTCACTTTCATGAGCCACTGCAGACTTTAGAAAATTTAAATCTGGTTTATGCTCGCCATTGTTGCCCTTATGAACAGTGGCATGCACCAAAAGTGACGCCGTACCTTCTGGTGCTTTTGGTGTCATCCGGGCTTGTTGTGAATTTCACCATTTTTGTTACTTGGTGTGTACAGCAGGGCCTGTGCAGCCCTACAGCCACCAGCTGGGGGTGCTACTTACTTGGACTGCTTCTCCTATACAAGTGCTGATGCAGAGGTTTTTTCTGAGTGGGGAGACCTGTCATTCAGGAAGAAGACTGTAGCGTGATGGGGCTGTGGTGACATCACAGTCGGCATGGGACGCAACTAATGTGGTCACCATCAATCAGGTATTAGTGAGACCATGTTACAAGTTTCATTATAAGGTTTCTGTTTGTTTTTTTTTATTTCACTGTGTGAATAGTTTTAACTTATTTTGGGATAGTTCAGTTTCTGTGGTACTTATCAATAGTTGTGGTATTATCTACAATAGATATAGTGTAGAATATTTTTACCACTTTTCCTTGCTGTCAGAGCCCTTTTTGTTGGGAAACCGGAACCATTACAAATTTATATCTTCCTCGGTTATTTTGCTGTTTCTTTTGTGTGAATTTTGTGTTTTATAGGGTTATGCAGGATTTATGGTCCCATGCTGGTGTCCACTGGTGAAGGTCTTTGCCTACACAAAGAGATGGATTGAGAGAATACAACCAACACAGAAGCTATGGAGATGCAGTGCTTCAAAAGGCCAACAATACATCACATTACACAATGCTGATTGATTGAAAAGTGGGCTTGAAAAGTAGATCACCTTGAAAATGAAAAAGTATGATAAGAACTTAAAAGGTCAAAAAGCGTAGACGAGAAGCACAGACAATGGCTGAAGCAGAGAGCTAGAGACTGTTTTTTAAACTTGGTTTCTTCTGCCAAACTTGGCTTCTGTCTTCTCTGAAACAGGATTTACACTAAAGAACCAAAAAGCCGTGCCAGCCTTAAGAACAGCCAACATTACAGATGTTCTACAATTTTCTGCCAAATGCTGACAGTACACAGTTATAATATGTAGATGTGTCTACCTATGGACTACCCGCACAATACCATGCTGCATCACCTTCAGCTGTAACACACAGTAGAAAGAAATTCAAGTGCCCAGCAATGTAAAATTAGCTTCTTTTTTTTTTTTAATCAAAGAGGTCTGGTCTTTAAAGAGAGTCATTTTTTTTCTTAGTGTGCTGTTTCCACAAATCAGCAATCTTTTCAGAGTATTTTGAGATACGATTTATTGCTGGAGCTCTACTGTGCAGCGACTGTAATGCAAAGGTAATGTGTTCCTGTCATGATGCTGTGTGGAAGGCAGGATGCAGACCCAATATGCAGGACTTGAGAGGCAGGGCATGGACTCATAAACAGGTTTAATGTCAGAGTTTTCCAGTGCAACGACAAACAAGGCAGAGCTAGGACTGGGAATACTAAGAAGATGAAGAAACTGACAAAGAACACACAGCACGAGGGTAAACACTGTCAACGACGTGACAAGGACTGGAAGAAACTCTGGGCTTAAATATGCCACAGGATAACGAGAAGAACAGGAACAGGTGGCGACACAGCTGGGCATAATTAATCAAGACAAGACAAAGCAAAACAGGAAGTTAGTGTCAGGTAAACAAACGCAGACAAAACACGACACAGGGAGCAAAACTAAATCCAGAACACACTAAACAAGGAACCAGGACACAGAGGGATAAAACAGAGACGAGAGCACAGGGATGCAGGGAAACAGGACTTACTTACAATAACTATAACTAAGAACAGGACTCAAAACATATAGCAAACCGAGAATAAAAGCCATAGGGAAACTCTTAAAAGAACAAAACACTAGGCAAAAGGCCCGGGACCATGACAGTTCCCATTTTTGCAGGCAAAGATCTTGGACTGGACAGCTTTTGTAACACTCAGCTAATAGCTCAACCTAGTTTTGGCGTACATACTTTGAGCCGCTGTGAACGCCAGCATGATGCCACAACCCTCTTTGACCCTCATATTTATTTCCAATGTATGAATAGCAGAGTGCCACTAATTTTTATGGTTGATTGTTGCTCTGTTGTTCGATTAATTTTAGACTCATGAAGTACGTATAAGAGATTTTGTGGATTTATAATCCTTTTCATGCAGTATCTTTGGGGTGTGTTAGGAGCAATTTGGCATAAGGCTTTTATAGACATGAATTTTAAGACTACTCTATAAATTTAACTTCATGCTAACTTATATAAATCAATAAATCCAGTGAACCATATTTACATCAGTAAATAAATATCTTTTATTTCTCTATAGATTTTTTCACCCAGCATCTCTTTATCAATCAAACAAGACTTGAATCAGCAATATCTGCTTATAGTAAGATGCTTGCCCATGTTAAAGTATGAAAATTGGACTTCACAGATTTTGCCTTCCAGCTGTGGAGAATTCTAAAGATGCAGAGAGTGTTGGACTCTTGCTGAGAAGCTCTGCCTGAGTGTGTCAGTACAAATTATGCTTAAGTCGATTTTTATTTATAGTTTCTTTATTTTTGCTTTTGTCTTTCGCAAATAGTGAAAGTGGATGAAGACAGATAAGACAGAGCAGGGCAATGACATGTACAGTACGTTGGCCCGGAACTGAACTGGGGACTCACCGTTGATGGTAGTTCTGTTCATGTAGTGATTTTTTTTTTTGTACACACTGGCCTTCACAGTGTGTGGGATAAAACATCCCACCTCTTTGCTCGCCAGGCTTATGGGATGAATGTTTGTTATTTTATGGGGAAGTACTTGATAAAATTAGCAAAAAAGAAGAGCCAGAGGTGTCAGAAACCTCACAGAGGTGACAGAAAGTGTCAGGTTATGTGGTTTAAAGCAAATTATATAGATCTTGATCATACTCTGTTGCACACAAGGATAGCTGGAGATTTGACAGTCACAAAGAACAGTCAGGCATGTGGACGTCTGCATGGATCCTCGTGCTCACCAGCTAATGATGAAATTTATGTTACGCAGGACCTTAATTGACTCACAGAAGCAAGGAAAGTATAATCAAGGGTTCAGGCCTCACACACAGGCCTAGAGACCGGTTAGCAGCCATCTTGCAAGCATAAAGCTTCACAGAGCGTAAGGGAAAAATGAGTGTTCCCTGGCAAGTGGTTGCTGGAGGTTGGCAGTCACTGTGAGATTTATTGCTACAGCTCCAGTCAAACAGGATTAGAGACCAGTCAGTGCGACCACAGTAAGGAAAAGTGTGTAGTACGGGACTGACTGGCAAGTGGTTGTTGGAGGTTGCAGGCAGCCACAATTGTGAAAGTGATATATGATTGGTATTGTATATGGTGCTGCACCAAAAGCCTCTTTGTGATTGCACTGGTCATTAGGAGGTTGCCGTGGTCACCTGTAGTTTGCATGAAAAAACAACAACTTGTCTGCAAACACTCACCAACTACCCGCCAAGCGGTAGTGAATATAAAACAAGTTAAAACTGGAAAGCGGAGTTTCACTCCAAAGAAAAAGCTGCTGCTTTTGAAATGTGTTGGTTGCTGCAGTAAGGGGCAGCATTGCACTTTTCCAAGTTTCACTGCAGCTCAGAGAGTAAAATGAAGATTGTTCACAGATAAGTCGACGTCTTTGATGCAAACTGCTGCTTGAGGCCAAAGCAATCACGATAACCTCTGTGCGATTTCACCCAGCGCCAACCAGCAAGCATTTGCCAATTGGTTGCCGACCAGTCTCTAGGTCTGTATGACTGAGGCCTTAATGAACAGTTCAACTGCTTGAATACATAGTTAGAGTTTTACTAATCCATGAGTGTGTGTGAAAGTCAATAATAACGCCTGCCTTTACTGACATTAGACAAATAAGAAAAGAAAGAATGACATAAGACATTCCAAACTGTTTCAGAGGAAAGAACACATTTCAGATATACAATACATATACAAGCACAGGAACAATTATAGCCATAAAAGATTAATGAAATGGGTGAAACTGAAGAGAAACAAAAACAAGTAAAGCAGGAAATCTTATTTTAAAAAGAGGAAAGGCAAGATGTAATCAAAATTGCCCTTTAGAATCAATGCTGCCTCTTAGACATGCATCAGCGCAGACTGCGTGTGTTTGCAATTTAGCAATGTGCATGTAAATTACTTCAAGGTGCATTACTATGGCGCTGATATTTTTGATTCTCCTGTTGGAGTTAGAGCAACGGGACCCGCATTGTTTTACTGGAATCAAAGCGAGGAGGATTTTATTTGATTAAATATCAAAAAAGGCTGGTTATGAATGGTTTTCATGTGAGGGTGAAAAACATTGGAAGAGTTATTTAAGAAAGGCATCCACTCTGGTAATACTCAAGTATTGTCTCATATTATTATCCATTCAAAACAGTTCCCTATGTTTTGGTATTAGTGCATAGGACAAATTGCTGATTTAAACATAGTAGCAAGCCCTGCACTCTTTACGCACACATGCAAACACACACACACACGTCATGTAAGGCGATAATTTTGTATAGTTGTTTACTATATTAAATCAATGTGTGTTTGTACGTGTCTCTGTGTGCAGGTGTGTGTTCTTAGAGACACACTAACTTTGATAGAAATAATCTCACGAGAATGAGGTCACAAAACATTAGAAAAAAATAAATACATTTCAGTGAGATACAGTTTTTACACAACTAGCCCCTAATGACTATTGAGCCAAAATATATTTTCAAAACCACGTCTCCAAATATATAATTACTATATGTGCTCACTGCACTAATGAAATAAATGCCCTTCCTCACTTAAGGATCAACAGGTACCAAATCATTCACGATTAGCGGTTCATATCGATACGTTAACATGTTTAATGCTAATGTCTACAGTGTATGTAAATTTACATTAGTGTCTTTGTGAGTGCATCATAATTGATTTTCTGATTTTATGTCCCACATGGGTACACATTTAGCATACGACGGCGGATGACTGTTTTCCATTATCAGCCCCGTCCTACATTCCATCCCAGCAGTCCCCTACAAAAAAAAAAAAGCCTTTACACTCAAGCCACTAATTTGTTACAAACAAACACACACATAAAGTCAGTTTGCCATCACATGTGATTTGAGTGCAGTAAAAACTCACTGGCCTTGTGAAATCGAAAACGACTACTTAACACAGAGGGAGAGCGAGGGAGAGAGAGAGAGATTACAGAATAACTTAGACTGCCAATCATGTTGCAGGAAAAAAAAAAAGCTAATAAAATTCAATGTAACAGCATGCACATGTGTGCTGGTCTGAACAAGACCATGAGATGTCATGGCTACTGGCTGGCAAACAGTCTCAGAAGAATGAAAATGAGTGAACTTGTTACACTGCGGCTGCTTAATCCTTTTCCTTTCTTCTGACGCCTAAATGGCTTTTGAAAAGGCCTGGGAGATGTTTAAATATCAAGGAGCTTTGAAACCAAGACATACGTTTCTTTTTAAGTACAAGTGGGGAGGTGGGACACGTAGCTGCAGCTGCTGCTAAAGCCACCGCTCAAGTCTCAGTCCTCTCTGTGCAGCATGTGTTATATTTTCTTTAACACCTCTCCCTTCAGGCTTGCTTTATGCTCCCGGTGATGGAGGGTGCTGAACCTCAAACCTGTTAGCAAGAGGCTTGACCCACTGAGCTGCAGGGTCACCATAAGGCACCCTTCGTTGCTGATGTCACCCACATAAAAATTGCACTTACCATCCTGCAAGGTGTGCTGGATAAAAACCTCCCACCTCTTTGCTGGTCAGTTCAGCAGACTGGGACACGGATCAGGTAATTTCACTGCTGACTAATGGTGGTTAATGGTGTCACTCTGGCATGAAAACAGAGAGCAAGAGACAGTCTTTAAAAATGGAAATTCTAGTCACATTCTTCCATTCCCCTTTGGATATTGTTAAGCTTTAAGACATGACGTTTTTTATGACCCCTGTAATAGCTTTTAATGACTGTTTGTTGCTGTTGGTTGTCTGACTCTATATCGGTTGTTTCTTGTATGTGGTTGTGTGACTGCAACTGCTTTTGTTCTCAGGTCTCTCTTGGAGAAAAAAAAGACCTTCATCTCAGTAGGAGTATCTGATTAAATAAAGCTGCTAATGGAAAGTTTTATTTATTTATTTGCCCAGATAAACCTAAAAACAGCCTTCCATTTAGAGTTAAAAAAAAAAATCCCTCAAGTGAATTAATTAGGTTGAAACACTAAAGAGCCTTGGGAAAAAAACAACTTCAAAATGCCTTTATGTGTCAATTTAATTCTGACAAAAAAGTTTTTCTCTTTCTTGTAGTTGATTGCATACAATTAAAGAGCCTAGAAATACAGTCAAGTTACAGTATACACACATACTGTATATGCCGAGATTGTAATATAGTCTGAATCAATGATCAGTTATTATCATATGTGAAGTATGGTCAGACTTATGGTGTTGAAGAATGGCCAAAAATGTGTTGTTGCCTAACATTTTAATGTCAAAGTGACCTTTAACTTTGACCAACCACCAAAATCTAAACAGTCCATGCTTTAGCCCACAGATGACAACATTATATGCCTGTGGGCATGTTGCAGAACAAAAACCCAACGGCATACAAATGCATGCTGGTTTGGGAGAGGCCTACAGATGTCATGGCTAATAGTTGGCCAACTGTCTCTAAAAATGAAAACGAGTGAAGTCTTTTTTTCAGGCATGTTGGACTGCAACAGTTTATTAACTGTAATAGCTGTGGGGGCAGATGCATAATAAATCATTGGGTTTTTTTTTTCAAAACACATAAAAAATGGGAAAACATGTTGCAAGCAAGTGTACATATGAATCCACATGCCGTTTAAAGGTGCAGTATTCTGTGCAAACTGAAACAGTGTGAAGAGCAGCAGCCAAATCTTAAAAGAGCTGAAAAATATTTCTGGATAAATTATTTCTGTCATTCAGCTAAATGATTATTTGCCTTTTCAGCTTGCATAGAAAGCCAGCTAAAGCTGAACGGTGAGAAATAGCAGCGACATAATTTTACAAGAGTGTTTGGCGATAATTTTACTATCTTTTCCTCTTTATCCACTCATCTCTCCTCCAACATTCTATCCTTCAATCAGGAGATTGAGAGAGAGAGAAAGCGAGAGGGAGAGAGGGAGAGATTTTCCCCCATTTCACAGTAAAAGCCCTCTGAACAAAAACTTGACTGTACAGGTCATTAAGTTAAACCACGCACATACACAAATGCAAAATTTGGGCCAGACCAGTTACCGCTCGTTAGTTGAGGTAATGTTTATATAGCATTATGCCCCACCACCACCCCCCTCCACCACACACACACACACACACACACACACACACACACACACACACACACACACATACACACACACACACAAATGGTTATACATGACTCTAACATGAATGCTCAACAGTAGAAAGGCAGGGAAAGAGGGAAAAGAGGGGAGATCGAGTAAGATGCAGACAGAGAGAGAGAGAGAGAGAAGCGTAGAGCCCAAGATGTAAAGTTATATTTGAGTCAGATGTAATAGCTGTAATTATATTGCCGATATGGAAGGCCTGAGTCTGGGTCTGCAGTGTGTGTGTGTGTGTGTGTGTGTGTGTGTGTGCTGTATTCGAACAAAGGGCCGCTTGTGTCAGGGGCCTGCTCACTGCAGCTCTTACCGTAATGATATTCCAACGCTTGCCGTATGTGTATGCATGTGTATGTATGTGTGTGTATCTGCATGATGTTGAGTCTAGAAAGGAAATGACTACCATGCTGTGCCAGAACACACCACCCCCTACCACACACACACGCGCGCGCACACACACACACACACACAAACAGGGCCACACCCTGTACTCCATACTGAAGTCTTGTACACACAGCACACACACACACACACACACGTACACACACACACACACACCTACACACACACCTATACATAAAGGATTAGCTGTACCTGCATAAAATAGTTTGAAATTTATGTATGAGGGGGAAAATGGGATAAGGGTGGTCATATACAGACTGATTAGGTGTGTGTGCGTGTGTGCAAAGTTGGGCTTGCAAGCCTTCGTGTCATCTTTAGCTTCAGTCATCTGTCTTTCTTTATATCTATCTGGTTCTCTTCTTCTTCTCTTTTATCTTTTGATTTGTGTCATTTTCTCATCTTCCTTCTAGTTTTCACCCGATTTCTCTTCGCTCTGGTTCAGCGAGTGTAGTCTGTGCAACATTTATTTCCAGCTTGGAAACAAAACTAAAATGCTTCTGCATAGTGTGTGTGTGTGTGTGTGTGTGTGTGTGTGTGTGACATCACATCATTAGGTGTGTGTGTATGAGCCAGATGGATTTTCCACAGTGCTCTGCTTGACGGGTGGGTCACAGAGGTGGACAAGGTAGCATGCCAGCTCGCGCTCTTTCACATGTGCATACATACAAACACACACACACACAAACACGCACACATACACACACACACACACACACACACACAGTAATTTTTTTTTATTATTATTCCTGGACATATGATTCCCTCCATGGTGTTTTGAGTCAAGAAGAAATATTTATCTATCTGTAATCATCATCTATCTGTGTTTCTTAATAAATGTCTACTCTTCTTTTATGACCTTTGACTTGATGTGGGCAATGAACAGATTTAAAAAAAAACATTATAGGTGCATGCATATGCTTACAGTTTTGTTTATAAAAATGATTTGAATTTAATTTAGTAACATAACTACTCACCAGCTTGCTATTTTTAACTTAGATTTTCCATTAATTCAATAATTGTTGTTTGAAATGAAATCATTATACACAGATAATATTTCACCTCACATATTTTTCCACAGTGCATGCCTATACACATTAATGCAGAATGCCACACTTTTTTTTTTTTTTTTTTGCTGAAGCAGCCAGAAAAGTTAGCAGAGAAATCTTCTCGTCACCTGCAGAAAATCCATATTCATTAACATAAATGCTGTAAATAAAACGAGGCACTACAGACACAAAAAGATTTAGAAGGACACCTGAGAAGGAGACAAAATGGGCACAAATACAGAGATTTAAGGGCAGGGAGAAATTAGGGGAAAAAACTAATTTACAGAACACTGAAAGGAAAAAGAAGAAAATAGAGCCCAGTGTGGTCAATCCTTTTAGACTCTTTTAATGCTCTTCTTTCCCGTAAAAAGATGTTTTCCTCTGTGCGGTTTACATATTGTCAATATTCTGTCTTCAATTTAAATGGTTTCAATTCTCTCTCACTACACAAGATGTAACTCAGCGCTCCAGTAGCACACAGATGGATGGAGCATGGAGATAAAATCTCTTGCTTTGATTTTATCAGGTCAAAATATAAACAGCATTCACTTTATTTGGTGAAAATGTTCAGTTTTCTAATATAGTTTGGTCAAAGTGCTGAAATTTTAACTAATTAACTCGACTTAGTTTTAGCCATGCCAATGCTTCAGTTAGATTTTACTGTAAAAATGGTACAATGGCATTTTTATACTCTGTGATACATAAACATTGCTGTGCACAGTGTGCATAACCCTAGGGATTTTGTTTATTAATTTTAAAAAAAGAAAGAAAAAGAACTCAAATTAATTCTTCTGAGGCCAGCTAAATACAGCACAGAACCTTTTAGCATAAACTGCAGAGCTCTGGTTCCTAATGGATAAAATAATAAATTAAAAATGAAAAACAAGGAGAGATTTAATGCATTAAATATTGACCTTACATAGTGGTCCAAGAGAGCCACAGCAGTGATCGGCTTCCATCAAACCAGGTGGTTAAATTCATTTACCTGCTGTGCTGCATTTGACTAATTTTCTGGATTCACTGACTCAAATGAAAAGCAGCAGGGCCCCCTGAGTCCTGAGAAGCAGCGTCAAAAAGCAGACTTTTTTTTAAAACAAAACTCTATATATTTTTAAATTAATGCATATTACGACATGCAAATTGTGGTGCTCGCAAGACAAGTCAGATGACAAACAGAAGGTATTCCTTAATAAGTATTAAACAAAAAAAGAAATTAACAAAACAGTAGGTGCTGTGAGGTTTGACTGCCAAAATGATGACACTTTTACAGACTGGAGCCCCTAAATTTAAGAGATATCGAATGATGGTCGTAACATTTTATTTGTCCCAAAATACCAAAAATATAGTTTCCAGTCACAAAGGAAAAGGCCTCAAACTGCAGATGATGCAAACAGTGAACTCAGGCGGATGATGCTGTATTTCCTGACACTGAGTGTGAATGGTACCTACCTAAAAAGATTACTACTGGATGTTAACACGGTAATCAATCATCACGCCACCTATTTCCTCTCTATGGTTGGCTTGTTGACAGACAACCATCCTGAAATCAATCCCAGGTTCCTTTGCTGCTGCATCCATCACAACAGAGAACTCAATTTTTCTTGTCTTTCAGTCGTACTTTCGTACTTTACGTTCACCTGTTTGCTTCGTTCTGTTTAATTTTCCTCTTCAGCTTGTTGATTCTTTTATACTTGTTCCTTTTCTGCCATTTTCCCCCCTCTTGCTCCTGTTGATATGTTGTCACGTGGTTATTCAGTTCTTTCACCCTTGTTTCACACCTCTTTCACTGGATGTCAAAAACAGTAAGTGCATAAGCATATGTATCAAATCTCAAATACTTTTCTTTGTAAGCCTTGAGAATATATTTTATAATAGATGCATCCCATAAACCATTGATACCTTTTTATGATTACAATAGAAGAAGATACCAACTCGCATTTGTTTCATTCAAGGATACTGAATGATACATTTGGGCTTGAATATCACATGACATACAGTGCAGTAGTAAATTTAAGGCACTAAAAGTACAGTGAAGATGCATTAAAAATACCATGAATACAGTAGTTTTTATCTGTCAGTTATTTAAGCTGCCTGTTAAGCTGTTACTGAAGATGGTCTTTTATCACTCTGGCTTTACATTTGTTTGACTTTGGGACCAATCACATGCCTCCCTGGTGATACTGAATAGTATGATATTAAATAGAAATATGAATATTTGCATTACACTGCATATCTCACAATTTAACAGACATTTGGTGATCATAGACTTCCCAAAACAGGTTTTTATCAACTCATCGCTCCAGTTAGGACCATCAAAAGGTGCAAATAAAAACAAAATAATGAACACTGCCTGTCCCCACTGGCGGATTCGTGTGAATCCTGGCGTTAATGCCATGTCAACAACTTAATTCTAGCACATTTTCTCTTAGCATTTATTGGAAAGTACAGTGATCCTAATCACATCTGAACAGGAACATGAAAGCAGTGTCCCCCTTTGTTAGCAATTATATCTCAGACATGGTTCAGGAAACTAAACCTAACCAGAGTGGGCTTTTTGTCTCTTTCACATTCTGTCTCTGTCTCCCTTTCACCCCACTTCAAGAACAGCAAATGAAGACCATATTAGCAGTGATATATGCATTGATGCATGATGTCATCATTCATGCAATGATGTTAGGGGAACAATACAGCTCATAACGATCGTGATTGATAACAACAGGGTGAGTTTGTGTGTGAGTGATCATATGTGTGAAGCAGTAGAATTAAAAGTCAAAGAGAGGCGAGACGGGGACAAGGCAGTGAAAGAGACCGGGGGGGGGGGGGCAGGGGGGTTATGGAGTGAGTAGAGAGCTGGACCGCAAAGATTTAGGGTGAGCGTACATGAGGAAGTAAGATTAAGAGACAGAGAAGGGGCAAACAAGGGAATAAAAGAGAAAAACAGTGAGGGAATGAGAGAATGAGACAGAGTTGTCCCGCACTCTATCACACCAAACAAGAGTAATGTTAAGGCCTTAAGGATCTTTCACACACTTGATGGATGGTCTTGTGTGTCAGTGAGAGTGTGCGTGAGTCTCTGTGAGGCAGAGAGAGTGAGGGAGAGGGAGGGAGGAGGCGTGTCCGTGTGTGGGCCACTGCTGCCTCCAGTGGCCAAAGATGAAGAGAATGATGACTGTGTACTGCTGTACATCCCTCAGTTCATTACTTTCAAACACACACACTCACGCACACACGCACACACACACACACAGTTGTGTATCCCTGACCTCACAGGACATTGCACTGATGTGCATAATTTTTTTCCTCAAACCTTAACCTGACCTTAAAACATTTTTTCACCTCAAGATTTAATGATTTATTCCATGACAACTAGCTTTCTGTCTTCATAAGGTCGACACATCCCCATAGTGTAATTGTGTAACACAAAATCACACATCTAAGTCATACACCATGAAACCTTGAAATAAGCACACTGTTCTGTCTGCATAGTCCTTTCATAATATGTACATTATTTCACCTTTTTTTCCAGCATTTTTTTTCTGACTCACAACAAAAAATGAACTTTTATTTCATTTCAAAACCCCCTAAAAGGTTTCCATTGTTCAGAGGTTTTTAATAATCCCCAAAAAACTCAGTAGAAAATTAAGTTCTTTTTTTTAACTCAAAGATTATCAAACAAATAGTTGCGTGAAATTCACTGTCTTCTTTTTGAACTTAGCTATTCAAAAATTAGCAAAAATTCTTGCATGTTGTGTTTCAAATAAAAAACTGCATGTGTTTTGCTGTTGTTTTTGACATATAATAATTTAGCTTGATTTCAAATGTCATTATCTTTAATACATTGCACTAGGGGGGAAAAAACGGACAAAATTAAGAGACATAATTGCTTTTAAATAAAGTTTTAAACAAAACTGGACTGCGCTAATGTAGTGAGCTACAGCCCTGTTTATTTCCTATGCTTTTTGCTTTACTTTACACCAGGGGTATTCAATTCCAGGCCTCGAGGGCCGGTATCCTCACCTTAGTCAATTTACAGAAGTCATTAGCAGGGCTCTGGAGAACTTGACTGCATACTGAGGAGGTAATTCAGCCATTTGATTCAGGTATGTTGGATCAGGGACATCTAAAACCTGCAGGACACTGGCCCTCGAGGCCTGGAGTTGAATACCCCTGCTGTACACCATATTTTCATTGATGATCAAATACTTGATAAGGTCAACTGCTACAATTTCTGTCTGGCTGCTGGTCCTCTTTTTTTGGCTTCAATCAGGCACTTTAAGAGAAATACAGTTTATAGATGGGCAGGACTGATAACGTTTGCTGTTGAGCTACAACATTAATATTACTGTTTAATTATTAGCCATAACTGCTAGCCCACTACCTTACAATTTAACAGACAGCTACTAGTTAAATGGCTAACATTAACATACACCAGCCTACCTATGCTTCCTGCAGTACAGAAAAAAAAATTTTTCATTGGATTTTCAGAATTTTGGTATTGAAAGACACATGAATTTAAAATGGCACAGTTGAATACCTCCGTGAAAGCAGTCATGTAAAGTTATATAAAGAATAGTAAGATGTAATACAATAATTCTGCTGTATAGCATATGTCTAGGTTACTAAAGAAGCTATTGCCAGTGTTTCTGTATAATTTTGCACACTTGTTTACTCCTTTCCAGAGGATATGTTATAGTACCAGTTCACACACTTTTTTACTATGCTTGTTAGGTAATGATGTATAGACCCATTAATAATGGTGTTTCTGGTTCCAAGACTCTCCCACCTGCCTTTTAATCATGCTGTAGTGTTGTGGCATTTAGTTTTTGAATAGGTATGTAAAAACTCACGGTGTGTACATCTAAGGTCATGGTATCCCAAACACCCAAGCTTTAAGGCAAAAATGCTAACATAATGCCGTGTATGGGATCATCTCAGACACTAAACAATGGCCGACCCTTGATTATAAATAAAACTTCTGAAATACATTTAAAACATACATTTGAAAACTACTTTTTCATCTTTGTTTACTGCCAAAGTTATAGCAGTACAGTACCATTATTTTTTAAAAAAAACAAACACCTTAGACACATCGAGGCATATCAGTTTTAAACATCAACTAGCTAGTTAACCTTCTGCTAACCTGAAACTCTTTATCTTTTTTCTCTACCACGAAGCTGAAAGAGTTTCAGTTTATTTAATACAACCTAATAAGTTTCCAACCAGCTTGAGCTATGCTAACTAGCAAGAGCTAACAAACTAAAATGTATATTCACATTAACCATATAGTTAAATTAGCATTTTAGCTTACTTCCATTAAGGATATAATGCGAGAGAGACATTACGTTCAATGGGGGGATTCTGCAGCAGCACAGGAGCTGGCAGAAGTATAACTGGGAAAAAGCTTTTGAATAACCTGTTTTAGAAAAAGAAAATTCTCTATTTACTTTATACAACACTATATTCATTCTCTTCTCTGTTCTTAATTCTTGTGCATTTACTGTTATCCTTTTTTTAGTACCATCAAAATTCCACAGCAGAAAAACCAAAAGTAGTGTCAATGATATGTACATGCAGATCAATGAATAACCTATTACTTATATTAAATACATAGTAAAATTATAATTGTGTGACTGATGCTCTTGATAATGCAAAGTAATGATAATTCCTAAGTGTTCATAAATTTAGGGAGTAGTGAAGGATTCTAGTCAGCTGAATTCAAGGTCTGTCTCTCTTTCTCTCTTTGTAAGTGTGAAGTTGTTTAGAAGTCTATAATTTTCTGGCTTAGTTGTACTGCCACTGGCCCAAAACTCTGCTCATTCATCAAAATGTCTCTTTTAAACAACCCTCTCTGTCTTTCCCTCTCTGTCTCTCTCGTTCTCTCTGTTGTTCTCTCATCTTGTTTCTCTCCTGTCTGTCGCTCTTTTCCTTTTCTTTTTTTTTTTGGCTCCGTCTGTCTCAATAACAGTTTCCTAATTTTCAAATCAAAGATGGATCTCTGGTACCATTTTAAGAAAAACAATATTTCCTATGCTGTTTTGATTGCAGTGTAGTTTTGTACCATTGTATAAAAATATGAAGAACTGAGAGAGGAAACTGAATATGTCATACATTAAAAAGCAAACTTTTTTCAGTGCTTTGTTTTTGCAGTCATTTAAGATTTTTTTTTTCTTTATTAGCCAAGCAGGAGCTTTTGGTACTGCTGAGAATCTTTGTAACAGGACTAAATTAAATCACGATGGCTTGATATCTTGCAGCACAGTTATCTAATATTCGTCACATAACAAGAATTTTATGTTTTTCTCACTCGTGCTGAGATGTGTTTAATTATATATATAAATCTGGGATTATCTGTATTCTCTGTCTTCGCTCGTTTCCCTCTCTTTGAGCTGTGGCAGGAATTTATAATTATTTTTCCTTCGAAACTCATAAAACATGTTCGGCTTCAGCCCTCGTGACATAAACACATACACACACAAACACACATACAAGTCTTGTCCTGTTTGTAATTATCAATCCATTTGGGGATTTGAGGATTTTCTCTGTAAAACTTAAAGGCTTGTTTTTCTGTTGAACAAAACCACATCAGAAAGTGTGCACACACAAGAAGACACACACACACACAAGCACAGTGACACACATACAAAAACTTCATTGTCTAGCATGGAAATCGTATGCGGAAAGTCGCGCACTTAACACACGCACATTAACGCACACAGGCGCCACAAGAATCTCCAGGGAGTGGAAGCCACAGCGTTTGAAGATAAGGATTTTTTTCTTTTTCTTCTTCTTCTTCTTCTTCTTCTTCATGTGTGCCTGTTTGTATCGGCATGTGACTCTTGGGCATCTTATGAAATATGGCATTTGAGGAATTCAACTTCATAAAACATGTTTTACTGCAGTAACTTACTCTTGCTTGTCGTTTTACACATATACGTGATGAACACTCTCCCCTGTACACCAGCTCATACATACATTTTAAAGTAGAAAAAAAAAGCCAAGTGTATTTTTCAGGTTACTAATATATTCAGGGACTAATAACGCATTACAGAAAGCAGAAAACAATTATGAGGTTGGGCTCAACACTAATTTCACTGTTTCACTGAATTATCTACATCATATAAAAAAAAATGGGGACTTTTATACATTAAAACAAATGGATGAAAATCAACCTCTTGTCAGCATGTTTTAGCACGGTGGGTGACTATTTAGTCTCACTGTGATACCCCTTCAGGATCTATTTACAACATGAAGAAGAACAAAGCATCAAACAGTGAACTTCAATGTTCAGTTAGATTTAGATATTAAAGTAGAAGATTAGGTTTAGGAGAAAAGTCAGGGTCTGGGCTCACTTTAAAAAGCAAGCTTACAACAACTTTCTCTGACATTTCCTTGATTACCACAGTCATATGTCCTTGGTTGTCATGTATAACATCAGCCAGGAGCTTATCTATTTTTAACATTCAAGGACTCATGTGTTAGGACCCGTTTTGGGGTGGTTTCTCAACAAAAAGTAAGATTACACATTACGTGTTACGTTTTTAAGAATTACTTTACATTACTTACTTATTCCCCAGAGAAGGCAATTTGTTGCATTACTCATTACATTACTTTGTACTCTGTAACACTGTGACAATTACCAGGTAACAATGTAAAGTTTAGACTACAGTCCCGCACACCAACATAAATCCCCGTCCTAATGGGGGCACACATACGATCTTTCTTTTAGCATTGAAGTGTGAACAAAAAGCTTGTTTCTACCACTGAAATAAAGTCTCAAAACTCTGAGTAGTCAAAATTGAAAGAGTAACTAGAAATTTAAGATGAAATCTTGAGATAATAACCTGAACATAAAAGTAAACACAGAGAGCAGTGGGAAAGTAAATGTAAATACATTTAGAAAATCTGCCTGCTCTTGAATTATTCAATCAAATCAATACATCCATCACACATCAGCCAGAACTCCCCTCTTTCATACCACACTCGGTACAAGATACCTAAAAATTTTCACCCTATAGAGTTATCATGAGGTTGTTATCGTAAACGAGATTAGGAGCTTTCTTAAAGCTAGAACAGCAATTTTCTGAAACTGAAGTGAAAATAAGTAAATGTTAATGTGAATTTTAAAATGTTGGGTCTTCCCATGGAGAATATTTACCACATGGCTTGTCTGCATTACCTGACATTGCAGCAACAGGAAGAAAATGTTCTTAGCAAAGGTGATTTCAAAGTTGGTAAACTTAATTTCCTGCATTTAACTGGAGGTAACTGTTTGCAACATACTGTAGCCATGAATGCACACACTGAAATACTCGCTATTTGGCCTCTAGACACATTAAAACAATGTCCAATCAGTGTGCGCATGTGTCATTGTGAGTTTCAAGAACCATTAGTCAACCTTGGTCCATGTTTCCCCCAAAAAATGACATCCAAAGCACCCCAGGGTTTTTTTTATTCATACAATGGCATAAATACACAGTACACTCAAACACACAGAAAAAGGAAAGGGGATCCACATTTAAACGCACACATACAAGTGTGTGGGGGTGTATGTGTGTGTAAGTTCTGCTCCAACTTATGTAGCAGAAGCTGTAATTTCCAGCAAATAGGTGGCAAGTTTCTTGCGGTAGCCCCCACCATAGCCTCTGATGTCAGTGGTTACGAATTTGGGAGCAGTAATTTTGTCAGTGCCAGCTTTTTGTCACCAGCACCAATCTTTTTTCTCTTCTTCTTCTTCTTCTTCTTCTTCTACTTCTACTTCTAGTGGAAATTTAAAGATTAGGTTTCTAAACTAGACACTATGTGCATGCAGGCTACTTTTCATAATCAACTTCTAGGCATTTAAGATTTATTTATCCACAGTCAGTTACAGTAGATTAACATTAATACAGTAACTTTGCATTACTAAACGTAAAGAAGAAGCCCATCCGGTAAAGTAAGAATATACTGTAAGAAAATGTTCATTACCAGTCAGTTAATTTCAAAAGAATTTTTGCTCGCTTGAAAAATACAGACAGAGTCAGATTAGTTTCCATCACAGACAGAAATATTATTCCTTTTGCATAATCAGTAGCTCTACATGGGTCAGAGGGTGATTCTGCTGAGTCTCTACATGACACAAGTGCTATTACAATTTAATGAGACTGAGTCCCACGGTAAGAGACTACATTTACTCAGTTTGGGTCCCCACACGACAGGAGAAATAATATGTTTTAATGAGTCTGGGCCAGGCAAAGTGATCACATTTACTCATCCAGGCTCCAAGGCTGAGAACTGAAACTCTTACTCAAATGATTTTTGCACCGGTGAAGTCAGCTTGCTATGAACTGGCAATATTGATAGAGGACAAATGGGTTCAAAAAGATACTGGTTGTTTATATTTGAAGGAGGAAGCCAAAGCTTTAAGAGACCTGTCAGATATTGTTTTTGGTAAAACTTCAGAGTGCCATGCACTAGTTCATCTCCAATCACAAAAACCCCAGTTCTTGACTAATGACTGATAAAGTCTAACATATGGCTTATTTAGGTTAACTAAGCCATATATTAAATAATTCCCAGGTCACTGAAGAGAAACTCATACATCACGCTGGATGCTGAAAGCTCATTTTAATGGCATGAGACCAGTGGCAAATGCCATTTGGCACCACTGGGCATCATTTCAGAGACTTCATAGAGTTTCTCCATGAAGTCTGGTGGTGATTATACAATGATCTGATTTGACATTTTTAAGGGATCCTTGCCATCTCCTTCGCCTTCTGTAAAACTAAGTTGCAAAAAACAAAATATCAGAAAACTAACAGTCCCACACTGCACTGGGATTAAAGTTTCTGGATTATGCCTTCATCCACATTTTGCAGATTTTGTTGGTCTTTTATACTGGAAATTAATTTCACTTTCCTCTGAAATATGATTCAGAATGAAGTTGTACAGGAAGTGAATTTTTAAAAGGCTGGGTTGCTCTAAGGCAGCAGGACAGCGTATTAAACAAATATGAGTGAGCATACTTTAGCCTTCTCCAACATTTAGAGTATGGAAACCTATTTTTGGTAACAGCTGTTAAAGATGCATGCATCCGACATTTAAATCAGTGACTAAATGGAGGCACTAGAGGTTTTAAATTATTAGCCCTGTGAAGGTAAAAAAAAAAAAACTTCTACCAATGTACACTCACCAGAGACTTCATTAGGTATATGTTGCTAGTACTTGGTTGGACCATTTTTACCTTTAGAACTATCTTAATCCTTCATGTCACTGATTCAACAAGGTCCTCAGAGATTTTGGTCCATATTGATATGAAAGTGTCACACATTTAATACAGATTTGTCAGCTGCGCATCCATTATGTAAATCTCCCCTTGAACCACATCCCAAAGGTGCTCTATTGGATTGATTTCTGGTGACTGTGGAGGCTGTTGGAGTACAGTGAACTCATGTTATATGCAAGAAACTAATTTAAGATCATTTTAACTTAGTGACACGGAAGCAGTCATCAGGCGTATACTGTGGCTTTAAAGGGATAGACATGGTCAGCAAAAACTCTCAGGTTGGCTGTGGTGTTTAAACAATGCTCAGCTGGTACTAAGACCCCAAAGTGTGCCAAGAAAATATCCCCCTCACCATTACACCACCAGGAGCAGCCAGTACCTGTCACAGGGAGGCCTGTGACCTCTAAATATAGCTTTTAACTTAGCTGCATTGTGTGTGTGTATTGCTGCTGTATTAGTCTTGACATCTGAAAGAGAGTCTGATTAAAAATGCAAGTTATAAGATTTGTATCTGATTAATTTGTTTGTCTCTCACCTCTCATTCAGACTGCACTTAGCCTCCATCTAATTTAGACCCAGGAATTACCAAACAAGTCCAGCAGCTTTTGGACTCCTTTTATGGTCGACTTCCTGGGGGAATGTCTGGTGTGAAAGTGGGGGAATTCACAACTATATGTGGATAGCACAAAAAAAAAAATGGCTGTATTAAAAATGCACAGAGAGGTAATAGGGAAGATGAAATATAATATAAGATGAATATAAGCAAGATAACCAACGGATAGTAAGTAAATAACCACAAAGGCATCTAGCTAGCACAGAGAAAAGAAACTAATGCTACACGTTGTACCGAGGAATACTGGGGAGGCAGGAATAATAAACTCAACACAGAAACCAGAGGCACAGAACAAAAACTCTTCACTAGAACATGAATTTAAAAAAACCCAGAAACCAAAACTTCAGAAATCTACGAGGATTAAGCTCACTGTAGAAAACAAGAAAATCAAGACTAAATTAAATAAACAGCACCTGGAACTCAAATACAAGAACCAAAACAAGATTACTAGAAAAAATGAATGAAATCATATGAAATCAAATGAAATCATAAGAGGAATCCCAAAATCAAACAGAGACTTCAAACAATATGAATAACAATAAAATACAAATTGAGATATATTCAAAGAATTCAA
This sequence comes from Pterophyllum scalare, assembly GCA_024447675.2. Lineage (NCBI taxonomy): Eukaryota > Metazoa > Chordata > Actinopteri > Cichliformes > Cichlidae > Pterophyllum > Pterophyllum scalare. The sequence goes on from JAMQGT020002039.1 coordinate 51,128, forward strand.
AACACCAAAACAATGAAAAAAAACCCCAAAGACCCTGACAATTTTATATACATACATTTATTATAATACAGTATATATTTACTTTGCCACTAGAATGATCAGTTTTCTTGTCTGCATTTTATTAGTTGCAATTTATTTAAATTTATATTTTAAAACCAAAACTGCTCTAAACCAGGGACCTGTACTATGAAGCAAGTTCCACAAACCTGTGGTATCTTTCTGTTTTCTGGCTTCACTTACCCTAACATCAGCAGTCAGGTTGTTACATCAACCCAGTGTTACCCCTGCGCTTTCACATTAAAGGGGTGGCACTGGAAGCATCTGACCAATTATAAATATGAATGAGTCTTCTAGCAACAGAGTGGCTGGTTTTACAAAGGAAGACAAAACAATAATGTTAGAGAAATACGATGTTAAACACACTAAATGTAACGTCACTGTGTGGGTGTTTGTTAGAAGAAACGAATGATGTGTATGAGGGCTTTAAATGTTTTGGTCAAGAAGACTTGGGAAGACCTACGGTATCAATAAAGTTTAGCCTATTAGAAGCCAGGAAGGGAAGTTGGCCAAAATACAGACTGTGTGAGTTACAGACTTGTCAAAATGACAACTCTGTCATGAAGACATGAGAGAATCTGATGGATTGTAATCAAGTATTTGATTAAATTAATGTTAATGGTAGTTTTATTCTTTCAGCTGCAGCCCCAGTGGTATTTAACAGTCTGAGAGTAAGTAAAGAATAAATACAAAAGCAGAATTCAAATGCAGGCTTAGACTGGGCTACATGTGAATTTGATGTAAGGTCCACATGTACAAACAGATGTGCTGTTTTAGGATCATAAAATAATTAAATTGTTGTAATATTGTTTGCAGCCAACAGGGGGAAAAAATCAAAGAATAAAGTTGCGTATAAGAATCTATATTTATTACTGATGCTCATCAGGGACACAGAAAGAACCCAGACATTCTCAATATCTATGCACAGAGGTCCAAGGGATCTTCCGAGAATCATGCCACTATTTTCCAAAGAATTCGTTGGTCAGTATGCTGTGATTTCATACCTGTTGATCTCTGGAACATGACCTGCTCCGACGAGCAGATAACCCTGACGTTACCCGGGTAAGACAAAATCCTGCTTTGCAGTACAGGCCTCAGGTTATGTGTTCAGCATTACTGTGGTGATCTAGCTTGACATAACTCACTAACACATTAGTCGTGCTTCACAGTACACCCTTCAGGTTTAACCAATTACAAAAATAAATGAAAAGAAAATCCCTTACCCCATTTTTACCTGATATGACATGTGATTTCTTTAAAAATCATATTTATATTTAGTAATCATCTACTGGAACTTGCCTGTGGCGGTAAGCATTAACTTGGGTGTAGATGAGTACCTCGGACAGCTCCTTTGATGCTGAGAGCAATAACATAAAGGTCTTGGTTAGTACTATCATTTATAAAAAAATAGCAATATTGAAAATATGCTGAATCTGACTGGCAGAATTTTTCATCCAAGATACAAAATAAGACTTCTGCTACAGGACTCTGTAACAGACTTGTTAAAATGGAGATTTGTTGCACAGTGTCTGCAGTGCGAAGCGAAAAAGGATTTGTGGCATCCAAAATGAAAGGTGCCACAGCCAGACAAACACCTCAGCAGATGTGAAGCTTGTCGCACTTTAAAGGCAGATTAGCGGCGCGCAGGTTCCTCTGGATTTTAAAAATATCAAATACACGAGTGAACTACCAATTAAATATGAGAACACAGCAATCCCATTTTCCTCCATCTCTCTCTTGCACCTACGTTTCTCTTTCACCATTTCTGTGCCCTTTAGTGTCAGTTCTCTGTTCTGGCATTTACGAGACAAATGCTAGTGTGTCACACCTTGTCACTCATACTGCACACACACACACACACACATGCATGCAGAGCTAAATGCTAGCGTGTCAGCAGGCCTGTCAAATCGAGTGTCAGCGCGCAGGGACCTCACGACTTGGCAGGACACACATACACAGGCGTAGACGCAAATTGCATAGAAGCACGCAGAGAAGCACAGCCGGACGCAGTGAGAGGGGGAAATTAACAATATGCAAACAAGTAGCCCACCATGAGTTGTTGTCACCTAAACAATGGAAACACAGTTATTCTTGCACACACACACATACATAAACACAGATACTAAACAGCAGCAGGCTTCAAAGGCTGGGCAGAAGTGAGACAAAGATTAAATTCCCCTGGCATTTGGGACCAGAAGCAGATGGTGACAGAACTTGGCAGCAGAAGCAGTTTGGTACAGGAGTGATATATGGACAGTCTCTGCTATTACTTTATTCTCGACAGTTTTAACCATTACACTTTGAGTAATAGTTGCACTACTTTTTTTCAACATTTTATTTGTGGTTGCTCTTCAGTTTTTCTTCGTGAGTTTCTTAAAAGGACCGCAAGTGTGCTGTTTAGCTCTTTTGCCACACTTGACATTGCTGCAGACTATTTTACAAACTATAATTGTAGCTGCACTTTAAATTAATGCTTCAAAGGCTGGGTGGAAAGTCAGACAGAGATTCAGTTCCCCTGGCACGAGGGGCCAGTAGCAGATGTGAGACGATAAATAAATTTGTCACATTTCAGGTTACGCACTGAACTGTGGGAAAAAAAATAGGCATTCAGACATCAGGTATTTGATTGCATGTAATGGCAAATTACAGCTTTAAAAGAAAAATAAAACCCACAGGACATGTAGTTAAGAAGTTAAAACTCACAAAAGAAAACAAAAAAAATGAAGCCCCTCCCATCATCTAGGAGGCAATCCTGGCCTATTCTTGCTGACAGCTGGCTTACACGGGAGGGTTGTCTGCTAATGCAGTTCACCTGTGCATCAGGCTATAAAAAGCTGCCCCAGATAATCTGCTCATGGGCTCTCTCTTCCATTGAATTTGCAGCAACCCTCTTTGGTGTTTGTGTTTTGTTATTTTATTCATCCATTGTATGGTAAACCTTTTGTATGGGCTCCCTTTTTCTCACATACCCTGAGCCAGTTTGCAACGGTCCTCTAAAAATATTTGAATAAAGTTTAGACGGTGAAAAAAAAAAATCTGCAGATGGTATGTTTTTGCTAGATGAAAGCCACGGGGGAAAAAATTCATTGGTCTTTGGGGGGGGGGGGTTGTTGCCATATTGATTGCTTTTGACTTTCTCCCTTCCTCCACTCACCTTTGAAGTAGGTAAGGCTGGACAAGAAAACCCTAAACTACTTCTCTATGATTTGAAAATTGGCAGCAGTAAGTGTGTTTACACTGTCTTACTTTTTGTTCAAAAACAGGGCTGCCTTGATTGCATTTGAGGCACTACTGCATCAGCAAAGAATACAGACTGAATAGTGAATACTAACCAGGAGCATTTCACTCAGCCTGCAGTGCTTCTGTTGCACTGTCAGCTGTCTGCTGAATATCATCTTTGTCAATGATTAAACAGTCGTCACCATGTTTTATTTAACATGCAGTATTGCAAATGCCACTTCTTTTGGCACTCAAATTAAATCACCTTGATATTAGCCTGTAATATTTTTACACCAGGCAGAACAAGATGTTGACAAGAATATGTGTTAACATTTTGATTTTACAAACAGCTTCAGGAGCCAAACTTTTAATTTTACAAACACGTCCACTGTTTTTTTGTTTTTTGGGGGGTTTTTTGGCCTCAGCTCTCTCCCTCATTCTCTCCATTTCTCTCTATCTCTCTTGGGAAGCTGAAGTTGACAAGTGGAAGACAAATCGGGCCATCACCACCCTAAACAGAGAACCCACTTTAAGTTGGCATAGAGGTTATAGCACCCACACACCGAAGACACACACAGAGGGACATCAGTTGGCACATGCACACACTGACAGCCTCAGATCAGAGTGTCATCAGTTGGCATATGAGAGAGAGAGAGAGAGAGAGAGAGAGAGAGAGAGAGAGAGAGAGAGAGAGAGAGAGAGAGAGAGAGAGAGAGAGAGAGAGAGAGAGAGAGAGAGAGAGAGAGAGAGAGAGAGACATGCAGGGGGACATGGAGAGAGACAAATGCTGCACTGTACAGTATGTGTGACTTTGTGCCAAGAGTCACAGTCAGTCATCTAATAAACTAAGTAACTCTAGCAATACACAAAAAGAAACTTTTACACCTCTTCTCTTTCACTGTCTCCAGTTCTCTCTAGGGCTGCTCTTATATAATAATGTATTATTCATAAAAAGAACTCTATGAGTGAGTGTGTGTGTGTGTGTGTGTGTGTGTGTGTGTGTGTGTGTGTGTATGTGTGTGTGTGTGTGTGTGTAGGTATGATAATGTGAGAGGCAGATAGGATGTGTAAGCTGGTACACACATTGACAAAAGCAAGTAAAGTGTATGTTTGTGTTTATGCGTGGACATGCGTGCATATGAGTGTGTGTACTTGTAGGGGACGCTACATTTAGAGGCAAGTGGCAGGTAAATTGAGGCCAGGTGAAGTCAAAGGAAAAAGCCAAAAAAGTCAGACACCTACAGCAGCACGCACGCACGCAACACACACACACACACACACACACACACACACACACACACAAATACACATGCTCACACACGCACTGAGCTGTAAATCTATAATTATAAACAGCGGTTGGCTTAGTTCATTGGCTCAGCATATTTTGGAGTACAGAGTCAGAAGAGCATTCTCCATCACCTTTGAAAGTGCATGTGCATTCTGTTCTCTTCATTGTGTGCATGTATTTGACTTGTTGGGATGTCTTCTGAAAGAATTTGGGGCACTAAATGTCAATTTTTGGGCACATGAATGAAAAAAGAAGAAAGGGGGAAAAATTGCAAAAAAAACCAAACATATATATTAGCATATTCATTTGTAATTCTTGTTATGAAGTGCACTTTAGAAGCAATTTTGGGACAATTGAATGCTGAAAAAAATGTGTTTTTTATAAGTGTTCAGTCATTATTTTGAACACAAAATGCAGTTTAGTCACAACCACTATATTTTGGTGATGTGCCTGCTGTAAAAGGAATACCTTCTGTCAGGAATGTTATTTGGCTTGACTTCATGGCCTTCCTGAATCAAAGTTGTGCTCTCTTTTGTCTTTTGTTATAATAATTTATTAGCTTGTTTTGTTTATGCTTTTGTTAGCTCATCACTATTGATTGATGCAGTTACATTTCAGTTTAGAATGATAACGATCCAATAATATGTAGTACTGCATGTGATTCTGAAAAGTGACATTCTACATAATGTGTTGCTTACTTTACTGTGAAGTAATTTAAATATATTTTTATACAATTTGTACACTAAGTAACTTTAAGTTAGGAGACTTTAGTCAGATTAAAACATATTTAAACAACTTTGCAAAACAATTACCCAACACAAAAAGATATTTAAAGTCTTGTTCAGCACCACTTTTCATGTAATAAACCTGTAATAGGACACAGGACTGCAGCCTGAAAATCATGTCCAGTGTTTTCTTCACCAATTTTCTATACTGATTTTATTTGCGATACATATTCTGAGTTCCTGTGGGCACCCCCTGCTTTGTTAGTACCCCCGTGCCACCCCATTTAAAAAGCCTGGAGCATGTACAGTGGTGTGAAAAAGTGTTTGCCCCCTTCCTCATTTCCTGTTTTTTTTGCATGTTTGTCACACTTAAGTGTTTTGGAACATCAAACCAATTTAAACAATAGTCAAGGACAACACAAGTAAACACAAAATGCAATTTGTAAATGAAGGTGTTTATTATTAAAGGTGAAAAAAAATCCAAACCATCATGGCCCTGTGTGAAAAAGTGATTGCCCCCCTTGTTAAAACATACTATAACTGTGGTTTTTCACACCTGAGTTCAATTTCTCTAGCCACACCCAGGCCTGATTATTGCCACACCTGTTCTCAATCAAGACATCACTTAAATAGGAGCTGCCTGACACAGTAAGGTCCACCAGAAGATCCTTAAAAGCTACACATCATGCCGAGATCCAAAGAAATTCAGGAACAATTGAGAAAGAAAGTAATTGAGATATATCAGTCTGGAAAGGGTTATAAAGCCATTTCCAAAGCTTTGGGAATCCAGCGAACCACAGTGAGAGCCATTATCCACAAATGGCGAAGACATGGAACAGTGGTGAACCTTCCCAGGAGTGGCCGGCCGCCCAAAATTACCCCAAGAGCGCAGCGACGACTCATCCAAGAGGTCACAAAAGACCCCACAACAACGTCCAAAGAACTGCAGGCCTCACTTGCCTCAGTTAAGGTCAGCGTTCATGCCTCCACCATCAGAAAAAGACTGGGCAAAAATGGCCTGCATGGCAGAGTTCCAAGGAGAAAACCACTGCTGAGCAAAAAGAACATTAAAGCTCGTCTCAATTTTTCCAAAACACATCTTGATGATCCCCAAGACTTTTGGGAAAACATTCTGTGGACTGATGAGACAAAAGTGGAATTCTTTGGAAGGTGTGTGTCCCATTACATCTGGCGTAAAAGGAACACTGCATTTCAGAAAAAGAACATTATACCAACAGTAAAATATGGTGGTGGTAGTGTGATGGTCTGGGGCTGTTTTGCTGCGTCAGGACCAGGAAGACTTGCTGTGATAAATGGAACTATGAATTCTGCTGTCTACCAAGAGATCCTGAAGGAGAATGTCCGACCATCTGTTCATGTACTCAAGCTGAAACGAACTTGGGTTCTGCAGCAGGACAATGATCCTAAACACACCAGCAAGTCCACCACTGAATGGCTGAAGAAAAACAAAATGAAGACTTTGGAGTGGCCTAGCCAAAGTCCTGACCTGAATCCTATTGAGATGTTGTGGTATGACCTTAAAAAGGCCGTTCATACTCGAAAACCCTCTAATGTAACTGAATTAGGATAATTCTGCAAAGATGAGTGGGCCAAAATTCCTCGAGAACGCTGTAAAAGCCTCATTGCAAGTTATCGCAAACGCTTGGTTGCAGTTGTTGCTGCTAAGGGTGGCCCAACCAGTTATTAGGTTTAGGGGCAATCACTTTTTCACACAGGGCCATGATGGTTTGGATTTTTTTTCACCTTTAATAATAAACACCTTCATTTACAAATTGCATTTTGTGTTTACTTGTGTTGTCCTTGACTATTGTTTAAATTGGTTTGATGTTCCGAAACACTTAAGTGTGACAAACATGCAAAAAAACAGGAAATGAGGAAGGGGGCAAACACTTTTTCACACCACTGTATTGTCAGCGACTACAGTCCTTGGTTTTGATGTGCCTTGCCGAATGACTGAGGATGGCCAAAAGACACGTCATATCATCTGCAGCATTGTGACCACTATCTGCACTTATATGCACACGTGGGAGTGTTGCTCTTAATAAATAACTACATTTGCTATCTCAGTTAAAACTTTTATTGTGTGTGGCTTGTTTGTTTCTTATATTTATTTCACATTTTCTTTCCTTTTTTTTTTCAAATATCTGAATGTGTTTTTTTTTTTTTAAAAAAAGGCAAATGAGGCAGTGATTGCATTGAAGTACCATGTAAACAGTTTATTTTATCAGATGATGCTCTGTACTAACATAGTACTCCCCATCAAGGCTAACATTATGTACAATTTTACAGCACAATGTCATTATTGCTTCCATTTACTAATTATCCTTGTTTTAATGGGTCAAATGTGAAAAGGAAATGACTTCTACCTATCAGCTTTTATCACTTACTGTCACAGGTTACACTGGGTTAAAAAAAAACACACGCTATAATCCTGAGCCCTGTAACGCAGAGATTCAGAGATTAAACGGGAAGGATGAAAAGTCCTAACAGCCATGATGAACACAGAGAGGAAGAGATTGGATGGAGATGTAAGGGCATCGACCGACACTTAAGCTTCAACTGACAAATAAACACTCCTCAGTGGCAATCATGAAGCCGGGGAGTAGAGGTGGGAACGGGGGAGTTTACAAGATAAAATACCACCAAAGATGGTGATAGCAGAGGAGGGCCTGCTTGATGACTCTATGAGAGTGAGACAGATCCGTGTTTTAAAAGCAGTAGCAGAGACACAAAGTCATGGCAAAATATGTTGGCGTGGTTGTGCTGTCGACCATAAACCTGAGAGACAACTCTGTTATTGAGCTGTCACTGCAGAGGTAAACTCAGTACCACAAAGTGGGTGCATGTGCAGGAACCATCAAAATAAACCTCAGGATTTGGAACGTTCCAACCCATACTGCTGACTTTCCACACCGCTAAAAAGAAGAACAGGGTAAGAGTGGTATACATCAGCTGATGTGTCACAGCTTAACGGAAAACACGACAGAAAGGACTTCTCCTGCAGTTGTTATCTCCTCCTCACGCCTCCTCCTCTTGCTGCAGCCTTGTCATGTCTTGTAGCACACACGAGGATATTATTTAGAGGATGCAAGAATTATTACAGTTGTTAAATTCTTTGCAGGACACTAAACTTTCAACTCTAGCTGAGAAAAGTGTAAAAATTGTAAGCTCGTTATAGGGAACATGAATTCTGCTGTCCGCCTGAGTCGAAGCCTCACATGCACTTTTACTTTGTACTGACCTTTCCACACACATTTATAAAGAAAATGTAACTTTGTTATTATAGTAAAAGGTCACTGTGAATGGATTGTACATGCTTTATGAATGTGAAGTGCAAGCACACCTGTGTGCACATGAGAGTCCCCACATACATTTTAGGTCACTGCAAACAGCCTCATAAATCTTTCTCCTGTGTTTTGTAACTTTTTTGTGATGGGTGGGAACGATTGTGAGTTCAGGTTTTGCACCTGTAATTGCACTCCTCCTGAAAAAAAAAATTCTCAATGCAGGTAGAAAGAGTCAGAAATCCATCAAATACCACTGATATTTATTCATTTTTATGTACACTCACTCTGTCTGTACTGATCCCCTCTCTCTCTCCCTCTCTTTGACACATGCCAATGCTGTAATATATATTGGGGGTATTTCCACAGTCACAAACACAAGGGCCTGCAAGTGCAGACAGCCACACACGCACACACACACACACACACACACACACACACACGCACACACACACACACACACACACACACACACGCACACACACACACACACACACACACACACACACACACACACACACACACACACACACACTGCTAAAACAGCATTTTTGTCCATAAAGTCTATTTCCATGGTTAAGTTGTGATGAATGGGACTCAGTTGAAGTCAATGAGATAGCGCAACACCATAATTCAATTCAAAACACACAGCCACGCACACACACACACACACACACACACGCACAGTGCATACCATAATTCAACACTCATGCATATACACACCAAGAGACACACACTCACATTTGTGCACAGAGTCAATGAGACCGCAGTGTACCATAATTCACTGTAAAGATAAATGCCCAGTGTGCATTATCACAGAGACTTTGCGACTGGTTGCTAGTGTGTGTGTGTGTATGTGTGTGTGTGTGTGTGTGTGTGTGTGTGTGTGTGTGTGTGTGTGTGTGTGTGTGTGTGTGTGTGTGTGTGTGTCTGTTTCTTACAGAAACTGAGAAAAAGTGTGTTCTCTGTCCTCCCTGATGGGATGACATCAGCACACCAGAATAAACATGCACGCATATTTATGGTGGTAATGTAAGAAAGCAGTTTCTATTGAATATTTCGGTCACAAAATTTTCCACTTATTAACTTTTATAAAATGCCCAACTTCATTTTAGGATCTGTGTTTATTCTTTGATGGATACAGTACATAATGCTAGGAAAAAAGAAACCATCTAATTTCCAGTGAAGTGCGTAGGTTATGGGTTGAACTCTCCTGGGGAAGCCATGTCACTTCCAAACTTCCAAAAGTTCAAATAAACTATCCTTTAATGAGGGCTTGTGGGGAAATAGTATCTTAAAACAGCAATAAGTGAGGGCAAGGAGTTTAGGTTAAAAGAGAGACTGCTTTTCTTTATTTTTTTTCTTCAAGAAATGTTTGTAAGGGTGTTTGTGAAATGCAATTGCAAGTCCCACATTGGTGTTTATAAGTTCATTCTATCATCAAAAGTTTATGTTTGGCAGTTCTATATTATGACTGCCAGGAAAGATGGTGGGAAATCTGACAAGACTGAAGGGATGTTATTAAAAAAGAATCAGGCCCCTGAGATCAGGGTCTGTTACTTAATGCGCTTCGCCAACACACTCAAATGCAAAAGCTTTTGAGACACGTGTGCGTATTGGTGACTAATACACAGACTTAAAGGTTGATTGGAGAGTTTAAAAGCAGTGTTTCACTGCTCGAAATATTCATTAACAAATTCAAAAGTCTGTTCAATTTTTGGCCATTTTCCCCACTGTTACAAGACAGTGTCAGTAGTAACAATGGATCACTTACAGCTTGTTTGGGTTTGAGTGAGAATACGTAAATGATCAGTTTAAAAGATCTAAAATTGCTAAATGAAAACAACAAAATACAATTTTCAATGAAGCTCAAATAATTAAAGCTGATATTAAAAAACAAAATAAAATGAGGTTGTTGTTACATCAACTAAGAGTTCTGTGTTGCTATGTTTTGTAGCAATGAAGATAAAACTTTCCAGCTGAGCATATAACAGTGAAGTCACAGTATTTTGACACGTTTGGTTTACACTGATAGATCACTGCAGTGTTTAAAGGAGTTTAACCGCTGAAGGTTTAACCACTGCAAAAACATTTTACACAAGTGTTTAGGTGCACTTTAGGTGTTTGGGTGTGCCAGGGGAACTGTGTCTCCTTTTTGTTACTTTTCAGTCCAACATTTGATGATGCTCCGGTGCATTCAAATGGTGTCTTTATGGTACTACAAGGAGTTAAAAGTTACCATGAAATTACATATGGGAAACTAATCATCCATCCATCTATTTTCTGCCAGATGTCCATGTCCTGGTTACAGGGGCAGCAGTGTAAGCAGAGATGCCCAGCCCTCCCTCTCCCTGGTCAACTCTTCCAGCTCCTCAAGGGGAACACCAAGGAATCCTGAAGTCAGTCAAGAGCAATAATCTCCCCAGCGTATATCCTGGGTCTGCTCCAAGACCTCTTCCCAGCAGGACATGCCAAAAACGCCTCACCTTGGAGGCATCCTAGTCAGACACCCAAGATACCTCAAGTGGCCTATTTCGATGCGGAGGAGTAGCAGCTCTGCTCTGTCCCTCCTCACCCACTAAAGGAGAGCCCAGACACTCTGTGGATGAAGTTCATTTTGGCCACTTTTACCCACAATCTCATTCTTTCTGTCACTGCCCACAGCTTGGAGATGATGGGGACACAGATTGACCAGTAAATCGACAGTTTCACTTTCACACTCGTCTCTCTCATCAAGAGCCTGCATCGCTGCAGACACCGTGCCAAGCCGTAACCAATCCATCTCATGTAATGTAGCTAAAATTAACCATGATAAAGCTACAAAATTGTGAGTTCTTTTTATTCATAAAAAATGATGATCTGCAAGTTTAGATCATGAAAGTCCATTTTAGACTGTGTTTGTTTTCCTTGCTGTAATCAGCTGTTTTGTTGATTGTTAGTACACAATGCTTTTTGTTACAGCGAACTGCTGAGAACAAGAATAATTTAGCAGTTGGATAAGTAATGCATGATTTCTATGTCATGTTCAGTTGTAAATCAACACCACCTATCCCCACTGATCAACAATACAATCTGTAATAAAGCAAGCCACACATGTCAATTATAAAATACAGTAATGAAGATTCGATGTTGACACGCCTCCCATAAGTCACAGCGTGCTAATTAAGAAGACATGTGGTTATTTCTCCATGTAGAGTCTTCTTCTTCTTGATTTGAATTCTGAAGTCTTTTACTGTACACACGGGGACTCCTGTTTTCATCATGCTGTAGATTTGCCTTAATTACAAAAAGCCACATAAATAAATGTATCCCTCAAACAAATTACAAAGAGTAATAAATGAATACATATGCAACACATGAATTCATCAGCTCAGTGTCATCTAACCCACTCATCCAAAATATGTGCATTCACAAGAGGCATGTGCAAAGGGTTTGGGCCTGCACACACAACACCTTCCTCTCTCTGGCTATGGCAGCCACAGTAAATATAGTATCACTTTCCCTCCTGGAAAACACAATTTAGCCGAACTGCTGTCAGTGAAAACAAACAATAAATGGGACAACAACTCTTTTCCTCTGGGTTTAAAGAAAGAAAAAAATCCAACAACAAATGAGGTCATGCTGTTTTACCCTGCAGCTCTGGAAGACATGCAACTTGGAGTATTTAGTTGAACTTTTATACGCAGAGCGTGATACCAGATCCTGCCGTTCAGGGGTGGTTGATCCAGGCCAAAGGTTCAGAAACAGAAGCTGTTAATCACACTTCTCTGTTGGCAGCTCTTCATTTTCCTCCACTCATTAGCCTTCTCTGTCAGTTTCTGCCTTCTCCGAGGATAAACTTTATTACCTCTGTAGGGAAATTCTGTTGTTCAAATGCAATAAAAAAGGAACACAATGAATTATGGAGCAATCTAAACCCACCCTTCACTCCCACTCCAACATGAATCACATGCTCACCCGCGTACACGCATGGCCTCACACCACCACACACACACACGCGTCTGCGTGTGCACGAGCACACACACACACACACACACACACACACACACACACACACACACACACAAAGAGTAGGCTTCAGTAAATCTCAAAGCATCTGAAAACAAATATAAAATACAATGCCAGCTCCTCTCTCACACTGTCTCATTCCTTCTCATCTTCCTCTCACTATTAAATTTTGTGTCTCCGACTGTGGCCACAGAGCCAGTCCTCATTCCCAAGGCTTCAAATCCAGCTGTTTTCTCAAAGCTGCTTGGCGTGTAAGAAGGTACGCACGAGGTGTAATTTTTTTGATGATGCTGTGACACACTGGTTACATCAATAATGAGACTGGTGTCACCTGGAACTGTGTTGGTACCCACTGTAAGCCTAACAAAGGGAAACGAGAGAAAAGCACGTAGCTGTCACAAACCACCACCTCTGGGTAGTACATTGTGTGATTTACACCACCACCACCACCCCTAAAACCTCTTTATGCAAACTTTGTCAGTCTTCCAAACAGGACCATTTGTTCTTGGCAACAATCCCAAAGGACAATGTGTGCATATCTTTTTAATGCCAGCAGCAGGACCTCACTGAGTCAGCAAACATTGAAAATTGCATTTACACTTGCATTTTTTGTGTCATTTTATGAAGGCCTATTGACACTGAATTTCCTAAAAGGACAGCGAAATCTCCCCCTCTGCATTCAAATATAATCTGCACACACACACACACACACACACACACACACACACACACACACTCACACAAAACAAACTGTGCATCACAGCTTGCATCTTGTAAGGAGTATGACACACAACCTGATTATTCTGCTGAGTCACAGCTGGTTAAGGCTCTGCTTTGTCACCTCCTTCTTCTCATGATCATTCATACTGTTTGTCTAGCCAAACTGAAGACTAAGCTTTTCCTATTAGCATATTTTTGTTTCTGTGTTCAATCCATGACATATATGAGGCATACATGAGACTTAATTTATGTTTTTTTTAAAATAATCTTAATTTAATTTACAACTTTTTCTCCGTAACTCAACCACATCTGTTAAACTGGGACTTATTGCTGCAGCACCGAGACAATGATCAAACCACTATTTCATGAAAAAATAAATAAAATGACAGCAATAGTTTTAACATTCTAAAAAATAAAGTACACTATATTGCCAAAAGTATTCAATCACCCATACAAATTCAGGTTTTCCAATCACTTCCATGGTTACAGGTGTATAAAACCAAGCATCTAGGCATGCAGACTGCTTTGCAAACAGAATGGGTCGCTCTCAGGAGCTCAGTGAATTCCAGCATGGCACTGTGATAAGATGCCGCCGATCGGGCATGACAGCAACTAAGCCACAAAGTGGTAGGTCACGGAAAATCACAGTGCGGGGTCAGCAGATGCTGAGGTGGGTAGTCCGCAGAGGTCATCAGCTTTCTGCAGAGTTTCCATGGCCGAGCAGCTGCATCCAAGTCTTAGATCACCAAGTGCAATGCAAAGCGTCAGATGCAGTGGTGTAAAGCATGCCACCACTGGACTCTAGAGCAGTGGAGACTAGGTCTGACAAATCATGCTTATCCATCTGGCAATCCGACAGACGAGTCTGGGTCAGCAGTGGTTTTCACCTTCGAACTCTCCCATGGATGCCATTTTGGCCCAGTCACTTTCTTATTGTTGAATCATGAATACTGAGCTTAACTTAGCCAAGTGAGGCCTGCAGTTCTTTAAATGATGTTCTGGGTTTTTCTGTGACCTACTGGATGAGTCGTCAATGCACTCTTGGAGTAATTTTGGTAGGCTGGCCATTCCTGGGAAGGTTCACCATTCTTTTCTCCAATTTTTCTCTATTTGTGATTAATGGCCTACGTTATCTTGTCAGGCAGATTCTATTCAAGTGATTACTTGATTAAACCGGTCTGGCACCTCAGTAGTTTTCTACTGCTACACAGATTTCATGATTTTTAGATGACCAAACTCTAGGGTTTACAGTTTTATCCCATCAGACACTTATTAGACAATTCAACACCTCATCATTCCTGTTCCTCCGAGTGTGTCGTGCTCTCTGTTGCTATCTTTTCCCCCTTCTTTCTTTCTTTTCTCGAAAACAGACATCACAAGCGAGAGAAGCGAGACAGAAAATGAGGACACTACGCACTGATGACTGAAGTGATGACTTAGGCCATGCTCTAAATCATAGCTTACTTTTTCAGCTACTCTACATGTTACCATAATTTACAAAACGTCACAGCCCTAACCTTCTCTGAATTAGCCTGTGGGTGTGTCTCGCTCTCTCTGCTCTTCTCTAGGCCCCGCCCCTCTCAGCTGACTGCACTCAGCACTTAGGGCTAAGAGTACTTAAAGTCAAAAAGAAGAGGGCTTTGCCTTATAGTACAGCTTCTTCATTTCTTTTAGTTTATGTATAAATACTTGGACACCGAGCCCCTTGATTTTGGGGGGAACGTATAACACAAAATGGACATCGTACTGTTTCAGATGAGAATTTTAACTAGCAGCTGTAACGGAGCCTTGTTTTTCAATTAACTGTAATGTTACCAGTAAATCTAGAATGTTATTTAAAAACTGCTGGTGTCAGGGTAAAAATAAAAGCTGTTATTGAATATTACCCTGCTATTAAAAATATATATTTAACAAAGATGTTAGATGTGTTCTTATCTGGCAAGAGTGGCAGAGCAGGAAAAAAACATGACTTTTCAGTCTTATCTGGACTGCTCTCATTTTTAAGGTAGCTACCTGTCCAACTCTGTCTCAAGCTATTCCACCTACTTCTATCATTTCAGCTGTACATTTTCCTCTTTTACTGCTTCTTCTTTCACCCTCTCTTAGTCTTTTCCCCATATCCTACACATATTTCTGTTTCTCTCTCTAGCTTCTAGCAGTGGCAGCTTGTCTGTTCAAATTCAGCTCCCATCAGTACCACGTGGAAACACGCACACATACATTATTGGAAGAGAAACAAATTATTCCAGGACCGCAGAAATGTTTTGTTTGGTTCACCCTTGTTTGTTTGTTTTCTCCTCTCTCTCTCCTCCCTCCCTTTCCTCCCTTTCTCTCTCTCTCTCTCTCTTTCACCCTTTCTCCCACTCCAACAGATGGGGTATTTTAATGAAATCAGCCTTGCCTGTTCCCATCTGGGTGAGAAATGAATTTCACCATTTTTTAAATGAGGGAATTTACAATGAGACAGGCTGGAAAGAAGGGAAACCCTGCACAAAGTTTTTTTTCTTCTTCCTTTCTCCCCCCCCCCCCGACTCTCCTAGGCTTTTGCACCTATTAGTCTTTCACTGCATTTGTCTGTGACTCTGCAAATCTGCCAGTCCTTTTCTTTCTGTCTGTCCTTAATATATTTCATGTTTCTATAACTGCACGGCGGTAAAGCAGCACAGTGATAGCGAAGCTGTGTTTGCTGTAAAACATGTTTCTGTAGCTTTTAAAACGTAATTGTGGCTTTCACTTTTAATCATCGTAACGTTTTCATCGTTTCTCGTGCTGCCTACAACGCCAACGGATAGTCTCTGCTGAATCCCGTGCTAGTGCTTCTCAATTATTTTTTCCTAATTAAAATGTTAATTTTCTCTTTTGCTCATCAGCAGATAGTTAGTGAAGTTATTTCCTCCTTGCTTTTTCATGATCTCAAAAACTTTCCACCTGTGTGTGAAACCTTAAAATGTTTGGCTTGCTTTAACCGTACTGCACCTTTCTCCTGTTTTGTCAATTAAAGCAACTAATAGAGCCAATTTTACCTGTAAGTGGACCTTGGGGGCACACTGTGGTTTAATTAGTGCAACAGAAGGCAAAAGAAACAATCAGAACTGTTGATGATAAGCCTCATTAATACAAACACTCTGGTTTAGCAGTTTGGATTATATTAAACACTGGATCGTTTATTTATTTGTGCATTTGTGCATTTTATCCAAACAAAGGTAGACCTTTGGCTGGAAGAATGTTAGTCCAACCAGCAGGAAGAATCTGGCTGGAATGTGCCTCTATCTTATTATCCACCATTTAGGGGTCACTGAGCAAGGCACAAGACATCAAACTTCTCCAGTGGGGCTGCACAGTGGTCAAGAGTTCAGACAGCACTTGTATCGGGCATCTACCAGGTGCTACAATGTGTAGTCCCTTACGTCCACTGGTTGGATCTCAGACATATTGTGGTTGCGTCACTGCTCTGCCAAGAAATGCTTTCTGAAGGGAAGCTCCTGTTTAGGGGGTGCTGTTTATCTGTCTCGCCTTCACCTTGTTTTTCTCTTCCAGGAAAAAAAAAAAATGAAGTGTTACTACAGTGTAAAATGCATTCACAAGTGAATTTCACACTTCAGAGAAGCAAGTGGATCGAGCTGAAATATATCAAACCTTATATGGCAGAGTGACACAGTGCCGAGTGGCAAATTTCACAAATCGAGTACTGTGCAAAAATCTTGAGACAGCCCTCATTTTTCCAGATTTTTCCTAGGAACATGGGAAATTGGTGCAGACATTTATTCATGTGTGAATGTAAATGGAAATACACCATAAAAAAAAAAATGTGAAAGTTAATATTTTGACCACATTTAGTCTTCTGTTTTTTCTGGAACTCTCTTAGGCAGCTTTCTTGAAATTTCTTTAGGTAGTCTTCAGGAATAGTTCTCCAGGCTTTTTGAAGGACATTCCAGACCTCTCTTTTTCTCCACACTACTTCAGTAATGTTGAGGTGTGGACTCTGGGGCGGTCAATCCATGACTGATAATGTAATTGTTCTTGTGTAATTTGGCATACCTCAGCCTTTTCACTTCCTATATCACTCCCTATATCACTTCCTTAAGAATGGCTTCTTGACAGCCACCCTTCCACTGAGACCATTTCCGATGAGGCTTCAGTGAACAGTAGATGGATCAACTGAAGGATTGGATGCATCCCTCAGGTCCTGTGTCAGGTCTTTGCTGAATTTCATTCATATTTTTAAGGCCATGACTTTCAGATACTGTTCAGCTACTGTGGATAGGGTTTTAGGCCTCTTTTTCTGTCCTCCGCTTCCTGATCTTCTTTAAGGACACACTGCACACCATGCTGAGTGAGATATGCTAATTTTTCAATTAATAGCTCTTTAGGAATCATTTTGATGGTGCAAAAATATTATTTTGTACTTTTTTTGTAGATTTAACTAAAGGAATGGGAAAAAATTGTGTATTTTTGCAACAGACTGCTAGTAACAAAGTGCCTAAAGATACAATTTTAAAATTGGTTCTTTGCTAAAGTCTGTTTTGTGTAGACACAACACTGGTTCATCTCTGCCTTTTTTGTGCTTGAATAATTCATAGTTTAGTGTTAAGTGGTTTAACAGACAAACAAAAAAAACACATTCCTCTGAAAATCAATGAAAAAGCAGCCAACGTCCAAAAAAAAAACCTTCAGAAAGCCTGAGAACTGTTGCTCAAGACCACTTTAAAATGTCACAAAAAAGTCTGACTCCTTGAAAGCAAAATATAAAGAATCTCAACACATTTAGACATCTGCATTACATTTAGTGCAAATAGTAATCACTAAAGAGCAGGTCTTTTGACTCAAATGGTTTATAACAGCAGTAGCGTTTTCACTGCAAGCAAGCATGGCGAAAACAATGTCCACGCCTGTTACCCAACTATTTGCCATATATCGTTGTCATTGTTTAGTTGTAGTTGGAATAAGTTACTTCTAAAAAAGAAGAGGATTTTTTTTGTCCTTCGCAGCTGATTTAAAGTGAGGTTATAACAGTGAACTGCTACGTCTTCACCTTTGTATTATTGGGAACATTTTCTGTCACAACCATCCTGGACTTTCATTAGCCCAAATACAATAAGGGAAGGCGTAATGGACACAGGTTGGGTTGTCGACGATGGCTTTTTTTGACTATGTGTAGCAGACCCTAGATGTGCCTGGACCCAAGTGTGAGACACTGGGTATATCGGGTATCATAATTACTGTATAATTACTGTATAATTACATGGTGAATCTGAAATTTTGAATCTGTTGAAAGTAGTTTTTTTTTTTCCCACCGAAAAACACAACTGTGTACTTGGGAGATGCATGATAAAGCACACTGATATAAACAAAGCAAAAAAAACACACTTCTCTACTGAAAATGCTTTCGGTAATTGAATCTACAGGCCCCTTAAATTTCTTCTAAAACAAAGTATTAAAATGTGTTGTTTCTGTTGTGCGTTTGACATTTAAAAACAGGTTTCTTAACAGTGTGTGAGTCCTCAGTGGTAGGACTCACCACTGCACCTTTTCCAAACTTTCCAAACTGTAGTTTCACAAGCAAGGCTATCAATCAGAAAAGGTTGCAGACTGAAATGTTGACATTTTGGCGACGTCAGTTTTTCATCTGTCAGCAGCACGCGGTGTGTGTTGTCTTTTCGTAAGAGAGTGTTTGCATGCCTGTTTGCTTGTACACATGCATGTGTGCCTGTGAGAATCCATGTGTGGAATTCTAAGGGCCTGTGCTTGCCACCACATATGCGAATGGCTGCGAGTGTTTTCTTAGGTGTATTTTCAGGAAGGGAGCTGTCAGACATGATGACTAACATCACCCTTATTATACACACACACACACACAAACACACACACACACACACACACACACATACAAGCATGTAAGTTGGCAGGTTAAAGCAGTTAGCTACTCAGGAAAACAGAGAAGTCATTCAGACAAACTGCACCTGCTTTTGAAATAGCTTAACAAGCAATTACACAGGGGGAGTGAAACACACACACACAGACAGTTAAATTCAATTCCAGGCAGTCTAGTGGGAAGTAGCCTGAATAATTACTGATATTACCAGCAAAGTGAAATAAAGAAACCGAGAGGGTGAGAGACAAGAGACTCAAAGAAACAGATCCTAAACATCTAAATTGTACTTTATGTGCCACCTGTGTGTGTGGGTGGGTGTGTGTGTCTGTGTGTGTGTGTGTGTGTGTGTGTGTGTATGTGTGTGCGCGCAAGAGGCAGGTGATGTGTCAGTAATGCACTTGTTGAGGCAGCAATTAAAATATGCAAATACAGAAGTGTCAGGGCAGAATCTGATAGGCCATGCTTAACTGCACTCTATGTTGATTAAACATGAATATACATGAGCCTAAGGCAATATTAGATAGATAGATAGATAGATAGATAGATAGATAGATAGATAGATAGATAGATAGATAGATAGATAGATAGATAGATAGATAGATAGATAGATAGATAGATAGATAGATAGATAGATAGATAGATAGATAGATAGATAGATAGATAGATAGATAGATAGATAGATAGATAGATAGATAGATAGATAGATGTGTAAGTATGTGTGACTCTGTCTGTTTGGTGATTGTAAACACATACGTAAGCCTGCAGCCTTCTTATAACCCTCATCATCAGGACTCAGGCTAGGTGCCTGGAAAATATGCAAATAGTTTTTATTCCGAAAATATGTTAATGAGGTTTGAGCACAGAATTAATTAGACCTCCAACGTTCTACAAAATCCACCAGCCGTCAAACTGTGTGAAGTGTGATTATGAGATCATTTGCATATTTGTCCCATTAAGGGACATTAGCAATCCTCTTGGTTATATTAGACGTAAGAAACTGGTGTTTACTTGTTACGTTAATGAGGGATGTGAAAGTTCAACAAGTCAAAATCAAGTCAGAAACGTCGGCTGGGAAAGTCTGGGCAGGAGCACAAATAAATGAGTCACTTGTGTTTAAGCAAAGAAAGTGTTGTGGGACAAAGTGTCGGCCGGCATAAGATGATATTTTGTAGGAACAGCACAGTGTCAAGGTTACTATAGCAACTAGTTTGTAAGGCCAGCTGAGATTTGTCTGCAATTGACAGCAGCAAAGGAACAACAACAACAATACACAAGGAATAGTTATTTTTGGATATTTTACATCAGAGTAATTAAAAACTTCACTTGCAAATGAAGAGTGACTCATAACCATGTTTTATGTGAGAGGTCATTTGTAGCAATAAGCCCATAGAGAGTCAACATCCCTGAGTAGTCCTCAGTTCTGCAGATCATTGTAGCATCTTATAAACCACCACAACCTAGAGAACTTATAGCTTTTGCTTCACTCGCATCAGTGTAGTCACAGTTATAAAAACTTCAGATAAACCAAGCGTATGCTACTAGTCTTTTCCACCAACTCTGTCCCAGTGCCAGTATCTAATCTAGAAATGTTTCCCTGTACTTCCACCTTTAAAAGACTAGTGTTGGTGCAAAAAGCTGGAACCAGTGATGTCAGTGGCTACAGGAAGGGCCACCGCAAGAAATTCCTAAATGATTTTCAGTTGCAAAATGGAGAAATGTGTCCACATGTGGGCGGTTTCTGGAAAGGTGCCAAGGCATAACCGGCTCACACAAGCACCTGCAGTGTCGGTGGAAAGGAGGTATATGTGGAGCTTTTTTCAGCTGCAGAGCCAGAAATATCTCTAGGTGGTAAAGATCAAAGCAAAGCTAAACTGACAATGACAGCAACAAGTGATGTTAGTCGTTTCACCACAAACACGATGACAAATAAAAGCTGGTGCTGCACCATGTCTCCTGGATATGGAAAAAGACATTATTAGCATAACAACTCTATCAGGCCCTAACATGTGACTCATGTACCTATATTCCCTGTAAAAGTCTTCATTTGTGGACTTTCTCCTCCTGGTTTGAAATGACCACAAATCTAGGGATGATGAGGAAAATGGATGAGAATTAAAAAAAAAGATTTTGCATTCTCTTTTGACCTTTTTAACATCCAGTCCCATGTCATAAGGCGCTTTCTCGTTTCGGTATGCTTTTTTTGTATTTACTTGATATGAACATTGCTACATCACTTGCTACAGGACCTTTTTGTCTTTTTTCTTTTTCTTTTTTGATGTGTTACCCTTTCCAGTAGACCTGCATTATTGATGGAGTTATTTTTGCAGTCCGTACAATACATATTAATTATCCTGCCATTTTACTGAAAACCACATGGGTCTTTAGCTTTTAAGTCACTTGTCTTCATTTTCTGCCTGCTGCTCATCGCTGGGCAGGTAGAATGAGTTTATCAAAGAAGTCCCTGCCCATGTTGACTGATGAGACTGTCTGAGACTGAAGTATACAGTATAGTAAATGCATAGACCACAGAACCAAAACAAGAAGCTATAAGAAGCTTAAAGGGCTCCGATTCAAGTGAATTCATGCGTCATTTAATTCAAAACCAATGTAAAATAACTGTATATATAATTCTCTTCATCCCACCTTAGTCGTACCCTGAAGCAGTTTAATGAATCCTCTCTGGTGAAGAAGGTGTACTGTGTGCCTTTACAGAGCATAAATCTCTCAGATCTATCAAGTATTTGAATGAGAAGCAAAGAATCATTTATGAAGAGGCTGGACCATCAGCAAACCGCTGCTGGGTAAATAAAGGAATCACTAATTCTGATTGGGATTGAGATTTTCTTCTTGACATGGTTGACTTATCTCGTGTCTCTGTGTAATTGTGTTCACCATTTCTACTCTCCATGTGTCATTTAGCAAGTTTCAGGTCAGTGGGTTCCAAGCTGGCTTTCAGCAGTACACACGCATTCAAATTACAGACAGGAATATGTAGACATGAATGACAACCAGCAGCAAGCACTGTGTTCATAGAGAAAACAAACAGCGTGCACTAATATCTGTGTGTGTGTGTGTGTGTGTGTGTGTGTGTGTGTGTGTGTGTGTGTGTGTGTGTGTGTGTGTGTGTGTGTGTGTGTGTAAAGGTGTGGAAATAAGCTCCATTAATTATGCTTTTCTGTAATCTGTTTCTGATGTGAATTAACGTGTGTGTGTGTGTGTGTGTGTGTGTGTGGGCATGCTCGCGCATGCTAGTGGGTTTATCACAGCAAAGCATAATGCGTGTGTGTGTGTGTTTGGAAGGATAAAATGAATCATTACTACAACATGAATCATTACTAAAGTCTGCCATTACAGCTACTTTAGGGCCTGAACTTTTAAAGCTGAATTAGACAAAATGGATTCAAGCATCTCTTCAGGGGGCTAATCTGTGAGCTTCTGTTTTCGCTGCAGCTCATTTGAATTGGCATTTTCAACCTTAGTTAAATAAACAGTAAGTTGTATCTTCCGTTTTTGCCAAAGCTGTTGCTACCCGCTATGGAAGAGATGTAATAAAAAGGAGCTGTTTGTAGGATTAGACAGTGTCACCGCACTTGGAAATGAAGGCCTTTGGTTTCACAGCACAGCACAATTAATCCTCTTAGCTTAGTATGTTACTGCCAGGCTTTGTGTGCTTGTAGTACAGTGCTGACAAAGTTAGACTTTGAATTGTATATTACCATCTGTTAATGCTAACTGGCAAGTGAATTTAGGCTGATAAATCAGACTTCTAATTTTCAGCAAATGATTTTATCTGATGTTAAAGTCATTTTTGTATGTGAAAGGAACTATTTTTGCCACTGCAAACCTGCCCCAGCACTATCATTTCAGTATGTAGAAAAGTACAGTCTGTCTTTCCAGGCAATGTAATATACCCTAATATAATACAATGTGCTCTATACTCAATGTGCAGCTTTTTTTTTAAAGAAAAAATGAAACCATTTCATGAGAAAATGAGAATCCCAGTAGACGACTTGCTAAATCAAGTGAGTGACTCAAAATAATTCAGTAACATTAGCATTTATCTCAGTTAAGGCGGGGTTAAATAGCTGTGAAATGCTAGTTTTGAATGAGCTTCATCAGTTGATGGGTTTGCTCAGCTCTCATGGAGATGTCACATTTCCATTTTTCTATAAGACTTTAAACTTGCAAGGACTGTTTGCAGGCTTTTTGCAATTTGTTTTCGTTTGTTTTTTTTTTAACATCTGTGGGATTATGTCTAAAAACACACACACACATACACACACACACACACACACACACACATTTGAGATGGTTTAGAGAGAAAAAAAATATCTGAACATCCAGATCTTAAATTATCAGGCAGTGGTTATACAAGCATAATCATTTCTGCAGAGCAGACCGTTCCAGCAAGATGCAGGCGAAAAAGGTCATACACAAAGAAAAATACAAGAAACACAAAAGGAGGGCAGATACACTGGAACATAACACAAAGAAATGTCTGAAAAGCCTTTCTATTTAGAGTAAAAAGACAGGGTGAACAGTGGATGTATATGCTGGGACTGAGACTGATAAGTTAACTGAACACAGGTGGTACAAAAAAAAAAAGGTGGGGAAAAGAACAAAGGGACGTCAAACTGACAGGGACACATGAGAATATAAACTTTATAAAAGGAGAAGGCATGGTACTTAAAGAATAATCAATAGACTTCTATCAGGGAATTCTGAAATGATAAACATAGTGGCTACCTGGCCCCAAAGAGCCAATCAAAAGCCGAGACATGAAACATACTAGCCAAACATATTGTTATGCTGATGCTTGCACACAGTTGATAATCATGACCACTTCAGCTGTGTGGTGTTAGACGTATCAACTCACCATTTTAGCAAACAGTAAGTGAACTCTTCTACTTTAACTGTATCTATAATGGGCAGCACGGTGGTGCAGTGATTAGGACTGCTGACTCACAGCCTGGGTCCTGGGTTTGAATCCACCTTGGGGGCCTTTCTGTGTGGAGTTTGCATGTTCTCCCTGTGTTTGCATGGGTTTTCTCCAGATACTCTGGCTTCCTCCCACAGTCAAAAAACACACACTTAGTGGTGTTAGGTTAACTGGTGATTCTAAATTGCCCATCTCTGTGTTAGTATTGCGACCTGTCCAGGGTGTACCCTGCCTCTCACCCTATGATAGCGGGAATAGGCCTCAGCAACCTCGTGACCCTGAAAAGGATAAGTGGATGAAAATGAATGGAAGTATCATAAAATGAATTTGCATTTGTGCCGTGCTTTTGTGGGATGAGCTAGAAATGCTGTTGTGTTGCAACTCTGGACTGAGCCCTTACTAAAGCTGTGAAACTGTGCACGGGTAGGATAACACTTGGAGGAAAAAAGCTGACAGTTGCAGCAGTTTGATTGGCTGTGGATGCTATATTCATGTGTGTTTTATGTCCCAGTGACAATTGAAATTAAAGCCGGTGCTCTCTGATGTTTATTTACAGTAAATAGGGGCTTTATAATGACCACACAGATTCATTCCAAGACGACTGCATAGTTGTGAGGCTTGCTTGTAAAAGCAAGAAATAGCATAGAATAGTATGAACAAAATCCAGAATCTAAAGCCACTGCATCTGATGAAGCAACATAATGTGAGATGGTTTGCTCTGTCTTAATTATTTTACTGTAATCTATTAACATAATTTGATTTGACGGTTTTGTGTTATTTGAGGCTTACCCAACACTGGGTAGCACACATTGCCCTAGTTTTCTTTACTCATCACGGTTGATGCCTCTTATGACTTCTTCCTCCAGGTTGGAGTAAATTGGTTGAGTTAAACTCTGAAATGCAAGGCAAAGAAGCGGTGCCCCTAATTTACACTATCAGCTCATTCATGGACCTCTCAATTGACAAATGGGAGACCTACACACTTCCCGAACCAAAAGATACTGGCACAGAATAAGAGAGTCAAACTCCAAACAGTTCTCTGCCCATTTAGATAAAGTGGCAGCTGACTGGCATTTTCTGTAAATGCACAAGAAGGGGGGCAAAGCCAAACTCATCACACGCATACTTCTTTCCATATGCATTGGTGCTGTATCTGTCAGGTTGCATTTTCTTTACCAAACGAACACTGCAATAATTAAGCTGCAAAGTGACATTGAAATGTGAGCCTCGGCAAACGACAGCTAACTTCTGGCCTTTCCTCTCCGCTCCCCCTGTGCACTGAAGGTCAAAGCCTATTTTGGCTCCACCTATCTCTGGGAGGTGGCCTTTTCACAAAAGAAGATAATCAAAACAAAAGCACAGAAGCCGGCTGATTGACAGGCACCTTACTGACTGTGGGCATCTAACTCGGCTGCAGAGGACTTAATGATAATGTGCAGTCACAGCCATCACACTGACTTTGAAGTTTTTGAACAGTTTTGTAAAGAAAAGGTGTGACTAGCTAGATTATTTCCCTTTTGTTGTCATGCTGAATGTGTTAAATAGTAATAATATTTAAATAGTAGCATTTCTTGTATTCTAGTTGTTTATATTTTATTTTTTGCCTTTGTTTCTGAGATTGGAGCTGAGGGTCTTTTGGGGAAAAAGTGAGAGTCTTTCAATTCCTGGTGTGTTTTGGCAAAGCATGCAGTGATCGCAACTGTATCAGTCACTATTTGAAAATCTTAATGAACTTTTATTTCTTACATTTCTGAATGGTAGATTTTGGTCGATATTTGAACCTGAGAAAACCTTGGTAACCAGTGATATAAACTGACTAGTATTTTTATAACACTGTTCTACTCTTACTGAGCACTCAAAGCGCTTTTCACACAATGACTCATATCCACCCATTCACACACATTCATACAGTCCTCTAAGTGCTTTTTACCTATCACATGCACCCTCACATACTGCTTAGGGGCCATATGGAGTTCACTGTCTTGCTCAAGGACACTTAGACATGCAGAGAAGCTATGGATTGAACCACTGACCTTCCAGTTTTTAGATAACCCACTCCTGAACTAAGCCACCCTAATATACAGCACAAGAGACTGCACAAGAGTTGTAAGGATTAAAAGTAAAGTCAGTATGGTTTCAGAAGTAATGCTGTCAATAGTTATATTGGTTAACATCACAGAAACTTCAGCAAACTGAAAAATATAAACAAATGAAATGACTTTGGTGGCTTGCACTGCAGCGCAGTGGATGGCACTGTGGGCTCAAAGCAAGAAGGCTGTGCGTTCAAATCCACTGGTGGGCTGGGGGTGTTTGCATTTTCTCTCTGAGTACTCTGGCTTCCTCCCACAGTCCAAAGACGTGCACGTCTGAATGCGTGAGTATGTATGGTTGTCTGTCTCCATGTGTTAGCCCTGCAACAGACTGGTGACCTTTCCAGGTGAAAAGGTTGCCCCGTGACAGCTGGGATGGTCTCCTGCAACCCTGAACTGGATGAGTGGAAGGAAATGGATGGCTATTTGGTGTGACCATCCTTTGCATAGTTTTTTTGTGTTGTTCTGAGTGCAATGGCAAGCTTGCTGAATAACTTTCTCTAGATTTAGATCCATCTCAGTTGTTTCTATCTTATCATGAAATCTCAGTCTGTCTAGATGGTGAGCTCAGGTCTTTGGGGGGATCATACCATCTGTTGAAGAACTGTATGTTCTTCTCGTTAGGATGACTTTCATGCTACAGAGTGAATTCTTTTGGGTTATCAGTGTAGACAGTAAACTGAAAATCCAAATTAACTTGTTTTGTTCCAATAAAGGTTTCAGCAGTCTACCATATACCATATGGATGCTTCTTTAGGTATGTTCAGCACTTACACTCCTGAAACCATCAGAGTCCTACACTACATACGTCATCTTCAACACATCCACAAGAGTAATCACACATATGAACCGCAGTAGTATATCACTCCTCACATATATATAAAAGTCAAATGATTCCCTCAAGGAAACTGGGTCATTAAAGAAGCACCGCTAGTTGCTCTGCGAGTTCTTGACAAAAAAAGTACAAGAAATACGCATGTTTGTATCTCTGTCCCTGTAAAGCATGACTGCCGAATCTGTCTTTTAATGAATTTAATAGTTCCATCATTTCTCTATCAACCATCAACGGCGGTGTTCCACACACACTCACACCCACAATCATGCATGCACACGCTGATTCTACGTTGGTGTTCCTTATTATTTACTGCAATTGGAGAAACATGCCAAGTGGAAAAGTGACTAAGCAGATGTGCGTGTGCACCCTAGTGTTTATATGTGCATATACCTCGATCCTGGAGGAATTTGTTAAGTAATCTGAGTGTGGAATTGAATTATGTCGTCATAGAAACAAGGATTAGGGTTATAGGATGTTTAAGAATGTTCAATTAGTGTTACTACCGCAACACATGTGAGCAGAGAGCAATGAAGGCAGACACACATGCCGAGGGAGGAAGAAAGACTTTTTTTTTTAAAGTCTCCATACTGTAATAAATGCTCATCCTGACCTTTAACCCACTTAGAGAACTGAAAGAACGAAGAAATAACCTTTCAGAGATCAATACTGGAGACAAAAAAAATATTTTCTGCATTCCAGCTATAAACAAGATCAGTAGCTTGTTGGTGAGATGTTTGGCCCAATAAAAAAAATATGAACTCCAAAAACACAGTCCGACATACAGAAAAAAAAAACAGTAAGAGACAGAAACAAGAAGAAAAAGAAAAGGGGGAGAAGTGAAACAGTGATCAGACTTCAAAGCATCCTTTTATCCTATCTGTTTAGAATTTTAAATCGGCAGTCCAGATTCACCAAAACAAAAGATGAAACGATAATCCGATAATCGTTACAATGTTTCACAGAGGGAAAATATTTCTCAATATATTTACGTGTTTATGTGATCGCTGGAGCAAAATGTGCTTAAAGCATGATAAAATGTTTAATTTCGATTTAAGTGGATTTATGTTTGTTCCTTTTGTTTGTTAGATTGGGCCTTTTTTTTCTGGCTACAGAGCGCATCTGCACATGTGTTTGTGTGTGTGTGTGTGTGTGAAAGCAAGAGTTAATGGGATAAAGAGCTATTGTTTGCATGTGTGTTTGTGTACTTTCACTGTTATATACACACACCATCCGATATGACTACAGGGTATACAAAACTGCATCTCTACATAAGTCAAAAGACTCAATTAGCTCATACTAAAACAATTACAGTCGGCTACTGTCACTCACCATGCTGTTTATGCAACTGTTATTCTAGAGGTGCCCACACACTGAGTTGACTGCTGGCATCTTTTATATTTTTCTAAAGACATTCATGCACTACACTGCACTTTGGGAAGTTGTTACAAAGGAGGACAGGGGGAGCATTTCAGTGCCTGTATTCTCATCTCTTTAAAAGGCGAGTTTATTGTTATGTCAATCTCCTAGAACTCCAAGTGTGTGTCGTTTTTTTTTGTTTGTTTGTTTGTTTGGGGTTTTTTTTGCAGCAGTTGTTAAGCTTGTCAGTGGCAAGTGGGTGCTTGGGTGAAAATAAGCTGCTTTATAAACTTTGTTCATATATCCTCATTTACATAGAAATGTCTGTCGAGCATTTAAAAACACCCCAGGGTCATGTAATCTTAGTCAAACTGGGCGAGGTCATTTTTTCCATTCTCTGGGTTAATCACATGTCGGTGGGGCAGGATGGTGGCAGATGGACAGAGAATGAAGAGGCGAGAAAGGGTTGCAGAAAAAGAAAAAAACATGGAAACCAAGATAAATATTATAAAAAATAATAGTAATGAAAAAGTAGGCAACCGGACATGTCTGAAAGGGCATTTCCTGATATGCGTCCGTACACATGCACTCTACGATATTGCCTATCGGAAAGGATTACTCACCAGACCACTATGAAAACTGCCCCTGTGACCACAGGGTGTCTCAGCTTGAGCAGCACTGAAGGTGAGACCACTGGCGTTAACGGGCCCCTGGGCACAGCACGGGTATTACAAACCAAAATGTGTGTGTCAGTTTAGCTCTTGAACCTCAGTGAATAAATCATAGTATTATGTTGTCAGGGTGCCCGGAGCAGTTGTTCCCAATAGTGGAGGTCAGGGCTTGCCAAAGAAAAAATAAAGGAGCAAAAATCATTTTCTATTGCACTCATTATAACTGACTTTTATATATATATATTTTTTTCAATTTTCTCCAGAAATGCTTGAAATCAATCTTAAAGTGAAAAGAAAAAGTATTTTATGGCTCACATCATCATATCAAGCCTCAACTCTGTAAGGGTTCACAATCATCTTAATTCTAAGGAGTCAGTGTTGACCCGGTTTAACATTCAGTAGACTGAGATGTCTTATGCAGGAACATTTATTGCAGCAAACCTAAAATCAAGAACAAATATGAGCACACGTGTGGATAGCAGAAAGTCGATATCCCCGTAGGACGTATTTATACTTATCCAACACGTCTACCCTTCAATCCAGACAAGATCAAGACAACATTTTTACCTGCAGTCTGAAAAGAGAACAGGAACGGCGTGAATGTCTGCCATGTCTGTCTCACAAAAATTAGATAAAGGGGGCACTCTCCAGCCTTGGGGCCTTAGACACAGATTAAGAGATGTCTCTGAACACACCCTGGGTCATTTGCAGATGCGAGGTCATCACATCCTTGTGAGAGACTGCGCAGTGTGCTGTGCACATGACCTCTGAGGACAGGCGGCCCGCAGTGCCAAAGCATCTGTGAATTTTAGTATTTTAAGATGGTTTTTTTGACACAAAAGCTGCACTTTTTAAGTTAGATAATGTATGTGTATCTTATTCAACTCGCACACCTTTTTTGCATATAAATACAGCCTGAAAGGTAAAAAAAAAAAAAAAGAAGGAGAAGAAGAAGAAGAAGAAGAAAAGAGAAAACGTTTAAGGAAAAAAAGACAGGCTTGTCTTGACTCCTTCCGTTGGAGCTCATATCTGTCCATTTATATTCACTCTTTATGGTATGCTAAATCATTCGTCACTGCATGTGACTGAGCTTAACCTTGATTAGGTGCTCTCTCTCATTGGTATGACCTACATTAGTTTTGTTTCCTGCTGGAAGCGAAAATAAACCCCTTTGTGCGTGTTACATCACAAAGCATTTTAATGTTGCTTTCAGTGTAACACAATAGGGTCTAAGACCATATCTGAAAAAAAACAAACTGTGTACCAATCAGTACTGGCTTATTGTACACGTGGGCCATGATATGTTTCAGTTTGATGTAAACTAGTTTAGTAGATCTAAAAAAGTTGCATAGTTTGTCCATCAGAGAGCAAGAATAAGTGTGTTCCAACTATAAAATTATGTAATTGCTTTAATGAAAAAAAAGTTTTTACCAAAAACAAGAAAGGATACTAGTTTGACAACCATATGTTAAAGATATTACATAAACAGACTTTGGAAATATTACTGTCATATAAGTAAATGTTCACAAAGGCTCAGACAGTGAAGGGCTCTTTGCGAGGATAGAAACAGACACTAATAGAAACAGCCTCCTATTCAAAACGCTGTCATTTACATGATTAACTTCAGAGAGCTGATCTTACACTCTCATCATCTCCATCACTGACCCTTCAACGGTACGCAATATTTTGAAAAGAAACACTGCTGAGTACTATCTCAGAGGCGACACAAACAATTTTTTTCAATGGTGAGTACGCTGGTATGAAAAGATGAATTTAGTGCAGAGGCTCGCTCAGCCCTGAATGTGTCATTGCCAATGTACATACTCTATGTATGCAAACATTCACGTACCCATATACACAAACTTTACGTTTGCTTTGAGTTAGTAAGAGACAGAGACCATCTTTGTCATACACCCCCCCCCATATATTTCTGTTTATATTCATCCCACGCTTTGAAGTGGTCATACCATTGCGTGTTAGTTTGATGCTCTAATGAATAGACTGTTTTCATGTGACGCACTGGAAAATGGAAACTATGAATCTCTCTCTCTCTCGCCATCATCCTCAGTATTTCTTTCAGTTGTGATTCTTCTCATCTGCCCTGTCACCTTCTATCATTTTTACACTTACATGTCTGTGTTCTGATTGTTTTGGTCAATATGCCTTTCCAGATATCATCTCCCGCTCCTTCTGTTTCCTGTCTGTTTTTTGTTTTTTGTTTGTTTGTTTGTTTGTTTGTTTTGCTTATTTTTTGGGGGGGGGGTCACTGTTGCCTATTCACATTTTCCTTCTCCTTTTGTCCTCTGCATCATTATTACTACTTTGCATATGTCTTATATTTATTCATATTCCCACTCTGTGCATTTTACTTTCTGTTCTCTGTTAACCCAGAATGATAATTTGAGTTCCCGCAATGTTCTCTCTCTTGTGTATCTGTATTAACTGTAGGATTATTTATGGGAAAATATCCTGGACGTCATGTTGTTCTTGTGAACATATTTACGCGAGCTGGTCCTCATCAGTGGCAAAAATCTGTGATCAAAGAGAAAGCAAAACCAGGATACGAGGCAGAGAAGAACAGTTTGTACAGAATAAACATGCAAATTTTCAACAGTATGAAAACTGTATACACATCGGTTACCGTATCTATGAAGGGCATTTACATTGAAAGAAGTTTAACCTTTCATTTTTCCAATCCACATGTTGTGATACACTGCTCAACTTGCTGTCTTGAGTTGTTTTTCTCATTTTTGTTGCTGACTTTTTTTTTGTGAATCTGTTTAGTTGTGGCTCCTCTTTTATGGCAGATTTGCATTTCAGTTTTTATACCGTCTGCTTCATGTCTCAGTGAGTCCAAAACTAAATCCTTTCACTATTGTGCAGGCAGTTTCAAAAACGCAAGACGGCCACTTTTAAAAGATTTCTTGTCTGTTGAATCACTGTAAATGCATCGACCACAATTGGGGTGTATTCTAAACATGTTGTTTCTCATTAAGTTTAACCAAGAAGTGGTGGCCTGAACTATAAATACAGTTTAATACATCACTTTAAAATACATAGGCATATTTATTTATCTTGGTGCATTCGCAAAAGGAAAGGGACAGGCACTGTGGCCAAAACTTGCTGAACTATGGTAATGGTCCACTGCAGTGACACTTATAAAAAACTAGCCAATTCCCAAAGTTTCCACAGTTGTCATCTATCCAGGTCTGTGATTATGCATGTATGTGTAAAAGACGAGGAAGAAAGAGGGCCTGTGTATTCTGTGTGTGTGTGTGTGTGTGTGTGTGTGTGTGTGTGTGTGTGTGTGTGTGTGTGATTGCGTTCCCCCTGTGTTGTGTGATTAGATTCGTCTCCTTTACCTTCAGGGTTGTTGTTTTTGTCTGGCAGCCAGTATGGGTTCACACACACACACACACACACACACACACACACACACACACACACACACACACACGCTGAGTGATATACATGGTCTCGCTTTCACAAAAAAATCACACACACAATACAGACCCTTGTGGCACAGCAGTGCATAGTCATGGATGGCCGCCAATAATTCATCTATACTACAATATTACTCATGTAGAACGCACACACGCATACTGTACACACATGGCAAAGCCATTAGCTGCTCTGAGCTACAGACACTCCAAGCTACAACAGGCGCTTTTGTCGAGGATAATAAAAACTTTAGCGGTAATGAGTTATATTAACATTTCTGACTGAAGCCTTTTAAATTCTGAAACACACAGACACAGCTGCAAATAGGCTTTTATTTGCAGGAATCCAGAAAGAAAGATTACCAGACATTCAATAAGAGCTTGATAAATAATCCCACAAAAAAAAAAAAAACACTACTTTCTTACTGCTCTCAGAAATTGCATCCCTAATGAGAATATAGTAATCAGTGGAGCCCAGCAGGGGTATCCGTTGGAGCATTTTTGATAATTATCATAAAAAAAGCGGAAAAGAAACAATACAATATCCTGTTTGATAGATAGACAGTATGCTGCATTCAAGAGAGGATCTCAGTGATCACATTCAAGAGGCCACCTGGGAAACCAGGAACATGAAAGGAGTGTAATGTCCAGCAATGTGCAGTGTAACATCAGAAGGAAACAGGGGCCAATGAGGAGACTGTTCTGAAAGAGAAAATTGTCTAATATTTAATATGTTAGTTATTTGCAAACTCCACGCTAAAGGCTGAGGTGTGTTTGAAATTAATAGAACATCCATCCATCCATCCATCCATCCATCCATCCATCCATCCATCCATCCATCCATCCATCCATCCATCCATCCATCCATCCATCCATCCATCCATCCATCCATCCATCCATCCATCCATCCATCCATCCATCCATCCATCCTCTTCCTCTTCTCAAATGGCTGCATGGTGGTGTGGTGTGGTGCTTAGCACTATCACCCCATATTGAGAAGATCCTGGGTTCAAATCCAGTCTGTCTCTGCATGGCTTCATGTGATAGGTTACTCTGTGACTTGAAATCGGCTGTAGCTGTGAAGTGTTGTCTGTCCATGTGTGTTAGTTCAGTGACAGATTGGTAACCTGTCCAGGGTGCGCCCCATGACAGCTGCTTTTTATACCTGCTCCCTATGGTTGCATTGAAGACAGAGACTTAAAAGCTGAGACGAGACATGATAGCTATTAAAATGACCCACAATTTTTCTACTCAGAAAAAAGAAATGAAAATTGTTCCCCGAAACAGACTTTAACAGCCCTGCACTCACCTCCAGTGAGTGACCAATCACTGCTTGTTGGGTTGTCAGTTTCAGAAAGTCACAAAGAAGTCCCTGAACAGCACTTCTAATGAGGCATAGTGACACCTTTTGGCTGTTTTTAAAACAACAACGGTTTTGAATCAAAATTCTGCCTCCTCATTGATTTCCATGCAACATTACCAAAGCAGAATCTTTTCACATACACACCAACACAGCCCTCTGACTTTTTACACAGGGGCTTTTTTGTACACTAAGGCTCAAAATTATGTTGAAGCTTTAAAATATTAAGTCCGTAAAAAAAAAAGAAAAAGAATAACATAAGCTTTGGTTATTTAAAGCTCAAATTATAATATACAGATTGATGTAATTGTTGTCTCAGAGGCACACCATATGGCTTACAGAAGCAGTGTAATGGAAAATAAATTCTAAAGGTTCCCTCTCAATTCTGTGACTGATGATGGTTTTTAAGCAGGTAATCAGTAATCCATAATAGATTATGCATCTAACTTTCCAAACTTTTCTGCTATTTTTTTCACATGAAAAATTTGCAAAGTCCAAAACAGAGATAATTCATTTCAACACTGTTTGTGTCTCTCACCAGCATCGTTAATTCTGCCACCGCAACTCTTCAGCTGCAGCGTGGACGCAGCTTGTTGATTTTTCAGGAGTACAGTTAGTTTCTAGCCTGTGCTGCCATCACCACCACTGCTCTCCCACACACACACACACACACACACCCTCGCACAGATGCATAACAGGCACAAATAGACAGCAGTCCCCTTGTAATATCCGCTGTCCGTGTGTGTGTGTGTGTGTGTGTGTGTGTGTGTGCGTGTGTGTGTGTGTGTGTGTATTCTGTGGATGGTGACTACACTATTAAAGTAAAATTCCACCCTTAGGTCCTTTTTCAATGTTGTGCCATCAATCTGTGATGCTCATCGCATTCTAGCACTTATTTTGTGATTAAGTGTTGCAATTTACTTGCTTGGCATACCTATTCCCTCTCAACCTGTCCTCAGCTGCAGTTAATGCTTCCCTGTATTTCCCAGAATGACTTTAAGCAATTCCCTCTGATCAGAAATCAACTTGTTGCTTTTACTTGGCTGTGTGTAGGTGGAGAGAGCAGGAGTCAAAGCAAGACAGCAAGATTTGTTCCTATCAAGAAAAAGTGAGTCACGCTCTTTAGTCAAAATGCAACGTGTCTCAAAGCTGCAATGCATTATGGACTGTCAACCGTGGGTGGAGAAATTCATACCCCGTTTCTGCTCTTTAATAGATTCCACCCTTTATTACTGAAACAGTCTTAAAGGGTTTCTCTGTTCCAGCTGCAAGAATGACACAAAAGCCTGAAAATATGCCACTAAAAGTTACTTAGCTGCACTGGTAATATATTTGCTTGATATTTTTATCAAATTCACAGACTGACTCATTGTAATTATTTATTCTTTGCCTTCAAAACTTCTCATTGGAAGACAGGGCTGTAAACAGGCTTATATACTTGGTCAGGAACTGTGGGAATAATGCTCAAATCCAACCCCACCGACCTAAAAAAAAAAAACAGCAATAAAAAGAGAAAAAAAGAAAAAGGAAAAGACGTGGTATTACCTTACAGTATGGTCTAAACACTTCTACAGTGTGACATCTGGTGGAGAAATCTAAAGTCCATTAATTGCAATCAATGTGTGTGCTAATCAAATGCAAACTCCTTCAGATAATGTTCAACACGCACATACGATACGGGTTGTTGAGCTGGTTTGCAGTTTAATTTAGTTCTTATGGCAAAACTTACATAAATATTTGCATTGTGATTATTGTTTTTTTTTTCTTTCTTAGGTAGAGCTGGTAATTTAGATGTTCATTTAGGGCAATTTAAGCCATTTGATTTTATGTAAACACCATAGACACTAAAAAAGATGAATGTAGCTACTGTGATCCCACCCACTGGTTTTTGAGATCCTGTTTTGAAGCCTTGAGGTGAGTTTTTGTGCCTTCTGCATCTTGGTGTTTTGAAACTGGAAGTAATGAGTGAGGGGGGGATTTGACTGTGAAGCTGCATGTTCACTGATTAACTGCTTGGCAGTCAATTGTCAGCTAATAAGGTTATCCTGGATAATCCTCCTTTCTGAAACTTGGAATGACCAAAATTTACAAATGACTTAATGTTTGGGAAAACATTCCCCAGCTGATTGTGAGTGGTTTCTGGAGGTTGATGGCAGTCACTGGGAAATTGATTGCTAAAGCCCTAGTTATGCAGTCCTACGGACCTGTCAATGACCCCCTGGCCACCATCTGTTGCTAGGTGAAAGTGTGCATTCCCCAACCGGTTGGAAAAAAACCTCCTTGAGATTGCTTTGGTTGCTAGCATAATGCTGTGGTTGTAGTTTAAATGGAAATGAAGGACTTGTCTACAAACACCATCCAGCTACACTCTGAGCTGTAGTAAAACTGTGACAAGTGCAAAGCAAACTGGAAATGGACACTTTTCGCCTTCAACATAAAAGCTGCATCCTTTGAAACATGTTGGCTACAGCGCTGAGGCACTTGTACTTTGAAGGGAAACCTTTACAGTCCCAGCTTGCGTTGAACTTCATTACATTGTGCTACTGCACAGCTAGTAGTTTGCCAGTATTTGCAGACAAACATAAAAAAAACTACAGGCAACCATGGCAATCTGCTACCAACCCAAAAAAAACAATCACTAGGAGTCAATCACAAGCCAGTGTACCCCTAGTATCGATCCTAAGCCTGGAAAAATGGAAAGCATTGTGTCAGGAAGGGCTATTGGCGTAAAATCTTTGCCAAACCAAATACACATTTCATCAAAAAGATTTCCGTACCAGATCCCAGATACCAGATCCTGGATACCTTCCTGGATACTTTTGAGACCTAGGTTAACAACAACTGTCAAGGTGCCAGTGGAAACTGTGCTACTGACAAAAGGAAGAGGAGAGGGGGAAGGCATGCTTGGAGTGATGGCATGCTTGGCAGTGAGAGAGACAGAAAGATGATCATCTGCCTCCATCTCACCCGATCCACTGTGGTGACCACTAAAGGGAGCAAGAAGAAGAAGAATCTGTTGCCCCACTCTGGATGGAACTCATATAACAGCTCCTTGTTCTCCACTGTTTTTAATTCTACCATCTATGTATAAGCACTTTTTATAATGCTAGCTTTTATCATCTATGGAAATTCAGAGGTTTAAAGTTCTTCTAACCTCACGTCTTGCCACTCTGAAACCATCTTGGTAACATCATCAGGCACATATGTGGGTAGTTTTAATTCCAATAGTCACTGGTATTCCCGGTTCGATCCTGGGTGGAGACACAAAGCCCTTTGGTGTTTGGTTAGAAAGGGTATCTGGTATAAAAATCCAGGGCAGTATCATGGCAAAGCGTGTAATAGACCTGATGGTCCACCGTGTGGATGTCACACTTTGCCTGCCCTAGGCATTAAATGGACATACATGCTTAACTTCAAATTTCAACAATATTGCACCACAAAGATTACTGAAGAAACAGAAAAGAGGAGACAACAGGCGTAGGGAGGCCAAATGTAAATACAAATCAGCCATCTAGCTTGTTGGCTTTAAATAACTGCTCCCTGCTGGTATTGCAACTTAAACATGCAACTTAAGCATGCATGTCAATTTCACATCTGGGACAGGCAAAGTCAATACCAAATCAATAATGAGGACCTACCTGCTGTGGCATCCCTCGGAAAAAGAAAAAAGGGAGCACTTGAAAGTAGCTTTGTCACCAGAACATAAAAACTACATGATGATCAAAATCACCAGTTAAGTTTTTTTTTTTTTAAAGAAAAAAGTTGGTTTGGTGATTTTGCCTAAGATTTATTCAGTAAGATTATTTATTCAAACTATACTTCTACTGTGTATGCAGAAGGTTACGCAACATTACAGCTTCACGGCAGACTCAATCCAGCATTCTCATATGATCAATGTCTCTGCCTTATCCCACCAGAGATCAAAATCTCAAACAAATCTTGAGCAAATCTCATAATAATTCAGATTACAGACCATACTATATACTTGATATACCATAAGGAGTAATATGCCTGTTACCACATAGGTCAAATTGTCATAATTCCTCATGCCTGTTTACATGCCTCAGTACACAGCGTGAATGGCCTAAATGTCCTGTGGTCCAGCTGTTTTTTTGGAGGCAAGAAACCACCATTGCAGAATAGGTTACACAGAATTCTATTAAATTTTTTGAGTGCCACGTGTCTGCTTTTTAATATCCCTGCTCCTACACATCAAGTCACATGCCTGCTGTTGGGGAAGTTCCTTGTGTGTGTCTTCTAGCTATTTGATTTAATTTGTATGAAAATGAACCTGCCATCATATCAAGAATAATCACTCCGACTCGAAGCCTGAGCCACGGGGGAATTGTTCCTTTTTTTCCTCTCCTCTACTTTTTCAGAATCTCTGGTTAAATGTCAGAAATGTTGTGTGATGATTTTATTACTACAACACTCCATAGCAGGGGCAGAACTGTGCATTTTATTAATGTAAAACTAGAGCAGCAGACATGTAACACATGTGGTTTAAATACAGCAAGAACCCTCATGTATTACAATCAGAAACAGCAGTCAGTAAGTTACACACACACAGTTACATACAGTACATACGCACACACCTCCTACAGTGCCTCTCTATTTCTCTCTCAAGTGCACACAAATGCAGGTATGGGGAATAAAAGCAGCTTCGTGCAGTTAGCTGGAACATTGAGGCGAGCAGATCAGATTTATATAAGGTTGTAATGGCAAGACAGATAGATTTGGAAATATTACTCACGTAATCCACATTTCTGTAGAAAACCCAACTCCACCTCTGCCACTTTTTTCATTTTGCAGCTTGACACTGTTTACCACAAAGATTTGCAGTAAAACATAGCAATTTTCTTTTGACACAAATGTGCTCTAATATTATGGAACATGGTGTGATAGATTTCTCCGTACCAGGGTCAACTGAATCACTCCAAGCATATTGCACACAAGAACAACTCATGTAAACAGATGTGTGCCCTACACATAATTTAAGACAAGCTGGGGTATTTACCTATTTCCTTAAAAATACACAAGGATACAAAGCAAAAGCAGTCGGGACCCTACGGTTTCTGTACGTGACCGTCATGCTCTCTTGCTCGAGGTTCATTGTTTGCTGTCTGCTAAGAAACAGTTGCATACACTCATCTTGGACACCAAACTCAAAGTAATGTTGGTCTTTTAATGATTCCTATGAAGTGTTCTTCTTCTGGGGGTTTTCATAGCCATCGACAAGTTTCTGTCACACGTCTGATTTCTGACCACTCTTCTGGGCAGAACGTATAAATTTCATTACATTTGTTATGTAATTACCTGTTTGGTCAGGTCTTTGTAAGAAGCTTAGTGTTCACCTGTTTTGTCCACTCCACACCCAGCTTTGTCTAAGTTTCAAGCAATGGTTTGAGGTTACGTTGAAGGATGCTGATGCAGTTGGCCTCCTTTATTATTACATGTACCACTGCCACTGGCCACAAAAGGGAGCCAATTCAAGATGTTACCACCCCCATGCTTAAAAGTTGGGAAAATTTTCTTGGGATTGAAAGCCCCTCCTTTACTCTTCCAAATACACACGTTCTAATTGCAGACATACAATATTTTGTGTCATCTAAGTATAAAATATGCAGATATTGTGCTGTAGTGTTAACTTTTAAAAGTATTTTTTTTTGCTTTGTTCTTTAAGGTTGTTCAACAAAGCAGCCATAAAGAGCAGTGTGGAAGGTTTTTTATAGTCACCAGCAGCACACGATGAGACACCAGGGATTTTCCCCATCTAAAATTTGTCTTTAAAATGGTGTTGTTTGATCCCCAAGAAAAAAGTAAATACTGCTACACTGCAGCACTGTACTGATGGGAACCTTTGACTATAACCATTGAGGGATTCTGAAGCATTTTTCATTCCCTCCCCTTCACTAGTCTCGGAGCGGCAACTATCTGGCTGCCACCCAGAGTTTCCGAGTTTGAGAATCTTGTAAGGTATTGCATTACCGTATATTTTATTTATCTGCGTTTGCATCTGTGAATAATGGTGCAATTCATTGTTGTTGTTCATCTTGCTTGGCAAAAATGGCTCAGCAAATAGTATAAAGAACAAATAGGCCTGCTGATCCTGAGACAAATAGCGCTCTCTGAAGTGAAAGCACCCTCCATCTCTCTGCTTTTTCAGTTTTTTTGTTCCTACCTCATCTCTCTAAGGAGCATTTTAGGGTCAGATGAGGATTTTGAAAGTCCTGAGCAATGGCCTGTTGGTTGCTGTTACTGATAATTTAGGTTTTTATTTATTTTCTACCAACCTTGAATCTGGGTGGAATAGTGGTTTGCACCATCACCTCATCAAGAAGGTCCTGGGTTTGAATCTGCCAGTCAGCTAGGGCCTTCCTGTGGAGTTTTCATGTTCTCCCTGTGTTTACGTTGCTTCTCTCTGGGTACACTGGCTGCCTCCCACAGTATAAAAGACATGCATATTAGCTTAGGCTCCTAACATCTCTAGTGACTGGTGACAACGACCAGTCACTAGAGAAAAATTAGTATTTCCCATTCGGTTGTGAATGGTTGCTGGAGGTTACTGGCAGTCACTGGGAAAAATGATTGCTAAAGCCCCAGTCCTGACTGGAGATTGTTCTGCAGCCCACTAGAGAAAACAGTCCATTTCCTGAGCGACTGGTTATTAGTTGCTGGAGATTGGCAGTAGTCACTAGGTGAACTTGGTCTCAATTTCTTTGCTGTTATTTCTTTGATACTTGCAGATTGCTCAAGTCATTTACAGTTTGCATCGAAGATGCTGAATTGTCTGCTAATACTTGGTAACTACTAGCTGTGCAGTACTAATTTGAAAAAGTGCAATGTAATCTGTAAATGCAGAATGTTTGCCTTCACACTAACAGGTTTACCTGTGGTGACTTATTGGTTTCAACGGTAAAGCACAACTTTTGCTTTGAAGACAAACATTCCCCATTTCTAGTTTTTCAGGTTTTTACTGTTGCTCCATGGTTAGTTAGCAAGTGTTGGCAGGCAAGTTGGCATCTTCCATGCCAACTGCAACCGTGGCAATATGCAAGCGACCAAAGCAGTCACAGTGAGGTTTTTGTTGCAGCACCCTCTTTGCAGCTCATCTACCCCTGGCTCAGCCAGCAATGTCCAGAATCCACTTGCAAACTGGTCAGGGAATCAACAGTTTTCCCTAGTGACTGTAAGTTGGCAGGGGATTGCCAGTGACTACCCCGCATCTTAGGGCTCCTGCAACATAAACTGCTCAGCTGGTTTAAGGTTAGCAACTATTCAGTGAGGCAGTGGTTTATTTTCACAAGAAAATCTCTTGTTCAAGTTTATCAAATACCAATATTTTCTAGTTTTCTGTTGTCCATAAGTAAACTGTTGCACAAAATTAAATTTCAGGATTTTGAAGACATGAGCTTGTGTCCTTGGAACATGATTTTTTTTTACCATTTCCTGACATTTTATAAAATAAATATTTTATATTTTATAGATTAGTAATTAGTTACAATTCTACTTAAATGAAACATGAGCTAAGAGACTAAAGCATGCATCACTGAAATACTCTGCTACATACACTGTTACACACACAGCTGCTTGTCTTTGAGCTGCTCCTCCACTGCAGAAAGACATGTAGAAAATCTCACACACACACTCACACAGACAAACACAGGCAGCACAACTCATTGCCAGTGATGTATGTGTCCAATAGAGGCAGTATTGATTAGCACTGTGTGGCAACAATGGATAGCTTACTGTCAATTTGGATAATATTCTACTCTGTGTTTTTGTGTTTGTGTTTATGATTCTGTGCACCTATGTTTGTGTGTGGTCACACAAGAAAGCGTTCAGTGCGTGATGATGTGTATAGCTGTGTTGTGTGTGGTTTTGTGTGCTCATTTTGTGTCCTCTGTTCACCTCTTCCTATAACTATAAATACTGTCTGTAACTGACTCATACTGTCCAGCAAACACACATAGGCGCACAAGCACACAAACAGCCATAACTATAATTTGTGTCTAACTGCATCACCCTGTCCAAGGTACTAGGATATTTATATGCACACACTCTCTGCACATGGTAAATTAACTGTCCCTGCACAACCCTCTGTCTCTTCTTCTCTCTGTCTCTCTCTCTCTGTTTCTCTTTCTCACACAGCCTGACAGCAGTAATGCAGAGAATAAATGTGTGTTTGTGTGTCTTTATGTGTGTATGATAAAGAAGTGGTGGACAAAGAAGGTTGTTGTTATCAAGGGTTGGTGCTGGAGTTTTTGTCTGAAGGCAGTCTCAAAGCTTGACGAGAGGATAAGATGGGGGGCAATTAAAACACCCACAGACATTTACAACGGGGAGGGGGAAGGGACAGAAGTCCCCCCATTTTGAAATTCACTGAGAATAAAGAA
The DNA here is from genome assembly GCA_024447675.2 of Pterophyllum scalare. NCBI lineage: Eukaryota > Metazoa > Chordata > Actinopteri > Cichliformes > Cichlidae > Pterophyllum > Pterophyllum scalare. The sequence continues at coordinate 93,409 of JAMQGT020002039.1, forward strand.
TGTTGCTCATACTCTTGATGCACATCAACAGATAATTACAAGGTACAACTAGCTGGTGAGGAATGCTATAAGTAATTTCTCTCCTCATGGGGAAGCTTTTGTCATCAATTACTTTCATCAGTGTTCATCACTTTTGTCAGTTATAGTGGCCAATAGAGGCAAAACAATCCCGCCAGTGTATGCACACAACAATCAAATCTAGACACACAACCCACTAAACATTCAAACAGTGACGAGTGGAATGTGACCACATATTTGAACATTAATTTCTCATTGTCGTGGCCAGTGTGTGTGTGTGTGTGTGTGTGTGTGTGTGTGTGTGTGTGTGTGTGTGTGTGTGTGTGTGTGTATTGTTCCTTCAGTACGTTGAGGTTTTTTAGACTTTAGTTTATGCACAGCTCTCTTGAGGTGCTGCCTCAGCATTTCAGTCAGGATGAAGTCTGGACTTTGGGCCATTGCGGCACTTTATTTCATTATGTTTTCAGTCTTTCTGTTGTAGACATGCTGTTGTGCTTGGGGTCATTGTCCTGTTGCCTGACCCAGTTTCAAAAAAGCTTCATCTGTCAGACAAATGGCCACAGATTTGAGTCTAGAATACTTTGGTATACAGAGGGGTTTATCGTTGATTTTATGACTGCAAGCTGTCCAGGTACTGTGGCTGCAAAACAAGCCCAAATCATCACCTGGCTGATGTGATACTGGCTGTGTTTGGTTTTCACCAAACGTGGCGCTGTGAATTATTGTCAAACATCTCAACTTTGGTCTCGTCTGTCCAAAGGACATTGTTCCAGAAGTCTTGCGGTTTGTTCAGATGCAACTTTGCAAGCTTTGAAATTAACTTTGTGACTGTGCTGCCAGGTTTTTTTTACAGAGATGTTTTCTCCTGGCAGCCCTTCCAAACAATTCATACTTGTTAAGTCTTTTTTTTTAATTGTACTGTTTAAAACCTTAAGATTTAACATGCTGAGTAGCGCTTATGTTTTTTGCGGTTTCTCTGAGCATTGTGCGGTCCAACTTTGGGATGAATTTGCTAGGACAGCCACCCCTGAGAAGACTGGCAGCTCTCTTGAATATTTTCCCCTAGTGAAGAATCTTTCTTATTGTAGAATGATGGACTTCAAATTGTTTGGATCTGGCCTAACAATTCTGCCCAGACTGATGGACAGCAACAATTGCTTCTCTAAGATCATTGTGGATCTCTTTCCTATGGTGGCCCAGAGAGGTCAAACACACTGCAACCCAAGAAAACACCAGTAAATAGAAAATGGAAGTAATTTAGGGGAGACAAGAACGTGGCTGAAAAGAGATGGAGGATTCATCAGTGAAGGCAATGTGTGCTCTAATCACATGATTCCTATAATACTGGTGGAACATGTTTGCTGTGAGCTGTTTATTTTTAGCCAGTCCCGTCATGCTATTTTGTGCTTCGTGTGTGTTTTTGTGTGTACAGGGCCACAGTGCTTTCCTCCTCTTTATGTTAACACACACCTGAATGCACCAGACAGGCAAACCGACAAAACATCTGCTTTTATAGAGATGCTCACAACTGTTGATGATCATTTAATCAAGTACATCTGATTAGCAGCACCTGGCTGCTACTTACCCTCTTAATTTCTTTGGAAGCAGGAAGGGTATACTTTATTTTTCACACGCTGCTTCTGATGTTTGATTTAATTTTTATTAACTGAATAATGACAAGGTGTAATATGACGATTTGCAGTTCACCTGAGGTTGTGCTTACCTAATTTGAAGACCTGTTAAAGGCCAGATATTTTGTTTTTGTTTTATGTTCTGATATATAAAATTTCAGAATTTAAAGCGGGTGTACGTTCTTTTTACCATGACTGTACCAACAGTGACCCAAACAAGGGCAACAGATCGATCTGAGATGGGATCATAGGTGCCCAAGGTTCACAGATGCATGGGTGAATGCATTCCACACAAGCACTACTGACCATGATAGAAATGAAAGCAGAGAGCATAGTACATTACAGCTTGCTGCACAGCCACTCACCATGAAGTGGGATGGTCTGCTGGGAAATGTTGGCCCCTGGCATTCATGTTCCTTTGATGTGCCCCACCTACCTAAATATTGTTGCATGTACACCCCTTCATGGCAACACTGTTTGCAGTGCTCTCGGGGTAATGTCCTCTGCCATGCTCCAAAACTTGTTAAGGAACTATTTGAGGAACATGACAAACAGTTCAAGATGTTGATGCCAAATTACCCATTACTCAAAAATTGCTTTTCTTCATCCTTTGAGTACCAGAGCATACACATCAGTGTTTGCAGAAGCAAATACAACGCACCCGTTTCTTAATGAAGGAATCAAAATTAATTTGTTGTCAGTCATATTGCCGCAGTCATCAGCACATCAAAGATTGAGCCGTGTTTCGTAAATTACATAACTCAACCTACTCTACTGAAGTAAAAACAGTTCACCAAAGGAGGAGTGGTTTGCAGGCACTTTATGAAACTGAAGGGTTTGTGGTAAAGGGGTGTCTCAGACTTAAGAGTAAGAGAGCCTTATTTTTTCTCATCAAAGGGGTTCAACAGTCAATTCCACAATCAAATAAAACAGAACAATATACAACAGAGAGATGTTCTATAAAATTTTGGTTCTGACCAGCACTTACCCTGCCAGGCTTACTAACATTTTGAAATTTAGTTCCACAGCAACAGCAATGCATCAGCAAGTAATGTAAATATTTAATTTTCCAAAGGTGGTGCTTCCTGGTAGTGAATTTTTTACCCTGAGGCTAATCAGAATAACTGAAAATATTCATGTAGGTGTGTGTCTATGTTGTGAATTCTGTAGCATATTAAATTTAAAAATCAATTGTTTCAATTAAATGACTTTAGAAACATCATCTCTTTTTTTTTTTACATATTTTTACATCAAATTACATACCTCGAGATAGAACGTTTTACCATCATCAGTACTGAGTGCAAATTATGATATATAACCAAAGAATGGTGAGTTGAAATGCTGTTTATTTCATGTATTCCAGGGTTATTCAATGTTATATTCCTTTGTATATTTCTAGTGTTAGGTTTTGGAGTCTAGTTGTGTCTCTGTGCCCTTCTTCTTGTGTAAGGTCTCCTGTGTTAAGTTCATTAATGTATCTGTGTTGTTTATGGCCCTTCAGTGTGCCTGCCTTCCTGTGTTCTGTCTGCGTTCCTGTTCCCACATCGAGTTATATCCAGTTTTATCCTGTTTGGTAATTAGTTTTATTTCCCGTGTGCTTTTGATTTTTGTTATTTGGTGCCTTGGTCCTTTGTTTGGCTTTTCTTGTTTAAAGGTTTGTTGGTTCCTTTGTATTTCCATTCTGTTCCTTCAGTCTTGTCTGCGTGTTTGTCTTTTGTCACCGTCAAGTTTGCCTGTGTGAGTCAGTTATCTGTTACTTCCTGTTTTACTTTGGTGGTCTTTTGTCTCTAAGTCTTTTGTCTTGTATCTAGTTTTACATCCCCATCTTGTTATTCCTGATTTGTTCCCACTGTGTTACCCACCTGTTTCCTCACCCCTCATTACCTCGCGAATAAATTGTCTGCATTTCCCCTTGCCCTCTCTCATGTCAGCCCTCATTCCCAGTGCTGTGCTCTGCCTGAGTTCCGTATTCCGCTCATGTTCCTAGTCTGTGCTCCTGGTTCCAGCCCAGCTCTGTTTGTATTCTGTTTTTAAAAAAGTCTCCAGCATTAAAGCTATTTTCCTGCTCACGCCTTGACTCCCGAGTCCTGCATTCTGGGTCCACAACCTGTCTGCTTCACGGCGCTTCATGACATTCGGGGCTTGTGCCTCACAGGTATTTACTGAGAAACAACAAGAAGGATCCTAGAGGCACTAAATCAGTCAGAGCCAGAGGTAAGGAAGGACTTAATGACCACTGGTGTTTTACAATATGTAGCAGATAAATCCAAAGAAGAAATCTGAAGTGACCCAACTCGTTGGTATGTCAACTCCTGTCAGTGTGTGCGGGTTTACCTCCCAGCTGCAGGTGAGCTCCCCTGACCTTTGACATCGTTTCACAGAGCGAAGGACAGAAACTGTGAATTACACTGAAAGGATAACTGCGGCATCGTATTACGCTATCCACTATCTAATGAGCTTTGTGCATTCAAGAGTTGTGAACATAAGCCAGTCTCTCCTGAAGGCTATCTTCATTTTATTATGCCATCAGGACATAAATCCCCAATCTGCGAGACAAATCCTTAAGCTGCTTCAGCGGTGATGAAAAGAAGGTTGAATCTGTGGTCACAGTGGCAGCACTCGCTGTGATTTTTCCAGGGACACGGGCATAATTTCTGCCTCACACCTGTTGGCTCTACAACGACATTAGGCTCAATCATGAATAACAAAATAACTCCAGGTGAAACTGTTGGTATATGAAAATTTAGAATGACAGAAAAAATGCATATTGAGTCATTTGAAGGATACAGAGAGAGTGTTCCAACCCTTTTTTTTTTTTGTACATTGAGGATATTGTTGGCTGGTATGGTATGCCTTTGTAACTTTTTGATTATTAGGGACCGATTCAGCATTTTTTTTTTGGACACCTGGGCCCAGAAAGCACTTTGAAAGGAGTTGAATATAAGCGAGTGTAACAACAGTGAAATGGGCTAAAAGCTTAAGCAGAGAAGTGGTGGAAGATTGAGGGAAACAGAGCAGGAAAAAGAGGACAGAAAATCGAAAAAAGAAGACTTTTTTTAAGTACAACTAGAAAAGTGATTCTCCTCAATTGATCAAAAGAAATGAATTTTCACTGTTATTAATTATTCAAAGACTCATTAGTATTTCATAAGTATAGGAGACTAAGTGGTTTTATTCTAGAGATATGAAATCTTATTGTTCATGGCTAGCCAAAGACTAATGGTTGACTTTTTTCTTTTCACTCTTGCTCCATCTCCTAGGGTCTGACAGTTTGAAAGTTAGTAATAAAGTGAGTGTGCTTTTTATACATATATTCCTTTCAATGAATTACTGAGATGACCGTTAGGGGAGCATGTTCACACATTTCTATGGTGCTTTCTGCTGCTAATGTATTTTCACACTTTCTGCAAGTTTTAGCCCTCATTTTCATCGCTGATTTCATTCTTTTACTCCCTCACTGTCACCCTCCAGTGTAGTCTGATAGTACCATTGTTAGCAAAGAGGAAAAGAAAAAGGAGATGCTGGAAACTACCTGAAAAAGACAAGACAGTGAGCTTTGTGAGGTTAATTGGACAACATGTATTATGTTTTGCTTGCTTTGTGTGGTACAGCCTTTCTTTGCGTGGATAAACAAACCAAACCAAATTAATTTGTTCTCTTAGAGGTGAGCTTTCAGCTACGCGAGCTGGCGTTACATAAGAGTGAAAAACATTTCGAAGTCCTTCAAAACAGTTCGGCTATCAAAGTCAAATGTTGCACCGACCTCATGAAAATGTGGAGCTGATAGTTTAAAATGGAAAACACACGCACTTTGGTTATTTTCTCTGTCATGCTTTCTCAATTTCCTCTCCACTCTGCCGTCATCCATCTCATAAGCATTCAGCATCAATTCTGTATCCATTCATTCTTTGTATTGCATTCAAACAGAATTGTAATTTGAGCTTTACACCTTGAATAGTAATAAAAATGAAACAAGAGAGAACAATCAAAGCAGCTAATGAGCGAGAGAAGAGGGAGAGGCCGACTGGTGAAATGTACTGTGGGGTAAATTGGAGGAATAGCAGTTAAATAGATCCTGAAAATAAGGTTTCAAAAGTTTAATAAAGACAACTACCTCATTATTATACATATCTATGTCCTTTGTGCTTTTGATAGTGTTGTCTGTGAAAAATATGCAAAATCTTGTGTATTCGTATTAGTTGTTCGGATTATGAAGCGCTTATAATGAATATAGCCACTAGCTGTTCACAACCTTTTGGGTTTTTCTTACAACATTCACTCCTGGCATGAAAAGAATAAGGCTTTTTTTCCCCTACTTTTTGCTTTTGGATATGCTTCAACAATTTGAAATAATTCCGTTTACTGGTGAAAAATAAATGAAAACGATAGCTTGAATCTTTTCTTTTAATTGTTATGCTTTTACCACAAAATGAGCCAAATGAATTTTTAAAAAAGAGCATACATCAACTTACTACGGTTAAAATATTATAGATTTCAGTAAATAACATATATTACCTGCTGGTCCTGAATGATAATGAATGATAGTCTATACCACAGATGAAAAAAGGTTGATATTTCTATACACTGCAATTTCTAAGACCAGTAGCAAGAACCAGGGACAGAGCAGGTATGAGTGACAGTAATGATTAACCCTTACCTGCTATTACAGGGAAACTCCTCCTAGATGCATTAATCAATTCTGGATGAAACTTACTATATAAACTGCCTGAATTATTTTTATAACACTCAAATCCTTACCAATTGTGTATATCACGTGTTTATGTGTTTATTATGCTGATCTCAAATCGAACGGCGACGTAAGGTGTGCGTTACGTGCTCGTTGACATTATATATGTGTTATATGTACGTTGTTGTTTGTAAAGATATAATGCTAAACAATTTTTAGGGCAGTGGCTCTTTGGGGTAAGTGGAATGTGTTGTCGTGCATATCTGTAAATAACTGTTCATCAAACAGTGACACTAATGGTGCCTGTAGTTGATTACGTTGTCTTATACAATGGAAATGTAGCTTGCAAAGAAGAAGAAGAAATATATGTGTTTATTATTCATTTGATTGGTATTTATGAACACCAAATAAATTGGAATATAGTATATAAGGCAAAAATAAAGTTTCTACACTTCTAATGAGCTTGGAAGACAGTATTTAGTATGAACTCTCCAAGGCAAGCTTTCTTGTAATTTCTATGAGTAGAATAGTTCATCATGCTTCTTCTTCTTTGTCTTTAGATGTGGGCTGCCTTTTCTTCCAAAACGCAGTCTCCATTGACCTGTTGCCACTAATTTTCAGTCTAGTTCTTGTGTAATTTGACATACCTCAGCCTTTTCTCTTGGTTTTCCTTTCTTAAGAATCCCTTCTTGGCAGTTACCATTTCTGATGAGGTTTTGGTGAACTGTAGTTGGGTCCACTCAAGGGCCAGATCCATCTTTAAGATCCTGTTTCAAGTATTGGCTGTTTTTTGTTTCCCAGTTTGTTAAGGACATGACTTTCAGATACTGTTCATTGGCAGGTTTTTTTTTTTTTTTAGGTCTGCTAGTTTGTCCTCCACTTGTCCAGTTTCTTTCATTTTTTTTAAGGACACACTGCACACCATGCCCAGATATGTCAGGTCTTTAGCTAATGACTATTTGAGAATCGCATTGTTGTTGCAAAACTACACTGCTCAAGAAAATAAAGGGAACACTTAAACAACACAATATAACTCCAAGTAAATCAAACTTGTGTGAAATCAAACTGTCCACTTAGGAAGCAACACTGATTGACAATCAATTTCACATGCTTTTGTGCAAATGGAATAGACAACAGGTGGAAATTATTGGCAATTAGCAAGACACACTCAATAAAGGAGTGGTTCTGCAGGTGGGGACCACAGACCACTTCTCAGTACCTATGCTTTCTGGCTGATGTTTTGGTCACTTTTGAATGTTGGTGGTGCTTTCACACTCGTGGTAGCATGAGACGGACTCTACAACCCACACAAGTGGCTCAGGTAGTGCAGCTCATCCAGGATGGCACATCAATCCGAGCTGTGGCAAGAAGGTTTGCTGTGTCTGTCAACGTAGTGTCCAGAGGCTGGAGGCGCTACTAGGAGGAACAGGAGGAGCACTGCCAGAGCCCTGCAAAATGACCTCCAGCAGGCCACAAATGTGCATGTGTCTGCACAAACGGTTAGAAACCGACTCCATGAGGATAGTATGAGGGCCCGACGTCCACAGATGGAGATTGTGCTCACAGCTTAGCACCGTGCAGGATGCCTGGCATTTGCCAGAGAACACCAGGATTGGCAAATCCGCCACTGGTGCCCTGTGCTCTTCACAGATGAAAGCAGGTTCACACTGAGCACATGTGACAGACGTGACAGAGTCTGGAGACGCCGTGGAGAGTGATCTGCTGCCTGCAACATCCTTTAGCATGACCGGTTTGGCAGTGGGTCAGTAATGGTGTGGGGTGACCTTTCTTTGGAGGGCCACACAGCCCTCTATGTGCTTGCCAGAGATAGCATGACTGCCATTAGGTACCAAGATGAGATCCTCAGACCCCTTGTGAGACCATATGCTGGTGCGGTTGGTCCTGGGTTCCTCCTAATGTAGGACAATGCTAGACCTCATGTGGCTGGAGTGTGTCAGCAGTTCCTGCAAGACGAAGGCATTGAAGCTATGGACTGGCCCGCCCGTTCCCCAGACCTGAATCCAACGTCACATTGCACCACAGACTGTCCAGAAGTTGGCGGATGCTTTAGTCCAGGTCTGGGAGGAGATGCCTCAGGAGACCATCTCCCACCTCATCAGGAGCATGCCCAGGCATTGTAGGGAGGTCATACAGGCACGTGGAGGCCACACACAATACTGAGCCTCATTTTGACTTGTTTTAAGGACATTACATCAAAGTTGGATCAGTCTGTAGTGTGTTTTTCCACTTTAATTTTGTGTGTAATTCCAAATCCAGGCCTCCATTGGTTAATAAATTTGATTACCATTGATGATTTTTGTGTGATTTTGTTGTCAGCACATTCAGCTTTGTACAGAACAAAGTATTCAATGAGAATATTTCATTCTATCAGATCTAGGATGTTCTCAGACTGCTGGCTTACTTGTGGTTCCTAGGATACTTAAAAGTAGAATGGGAGGCAGAGCCTTCAGCTTTCAGGCCACTCTTCTGTGGAACCAGCTCCCGGCTTGGATTCGGGAGACAGACTCCCTCTCTATTTTCAAGATTAGGCTTAAAACTTTTCTTTTTGATCAAGCTTATAGTTAGGGCTGGATCAGACGACCCTGAACCACCCCTTAGTTATGCAGCTATAGGCCTAGGCTGCTGAGGGGGTCCCATAATGCACTGTTTCTTCTCATTCACCTTTATTTACTTGTTTATACTTCACTCTGTATTTAATCATTATTATTAATCTCTGCTTCTCTTCCACAGCATGTCTTTTGTCCTGTCTCTCTCCCCTCAGCCCCTCAGATGACTGCCCCTCCCTGAGCCTGGTTCTGCTGGAAGTTTCTTCCTGTTAAAAGGGAGTTTTTCCTTCCCACATTCGCCAAGTGCTTGCTCCTAGGGGGTTGTTTTGACTGTTGGGTTTTCTCTGTGTTATTGTAGGGTCTTTACCCACAATACAAAGTGCCTTGAGGCGAATGTTTGTTGTGATTTGGCGCTATATAAATAAAATTGAATTGAATTGAATTGAATTATTTGAGTGTTCCCTTTTTGAGCAGTGTATTTTATGCCTGTCAAAATGCATTGCCTTTTCATTTTCCATAGATTCAGCTAAAGTAAAGGGAACAAATGATCTGCCTTTGTCATAGACTGCTAGTAAGAAGGTACCTAAAGATACAATTTTAAATTGGTTCTTTGCTAAGTTGCCTGTGTAGACACAACACTTGAGTTAAATGTCCTTTTTTATGCTTGAATGATTAAAATATCAGTGTTAAGTGGCATAACAAACAAAGATAACCATTCCTCTGAAAAAGGGGGCAGGTAAAGGGACTGGACTGAAAGTGAGTGAAAAAGCAGCCAATGTCCAAAGAAAAACTGGAGCCTGGAGAACTATTCTTAAGACCTGAGGTATCAGTTCCACCATCAGCTAAAGTGGGCTAGCAATGAGATCAGCTGATCCAGGTTTGTAGTAGAGTGTGGCTTCATGGTCTGAGTAAACAAACACTTCGTTTAGTGTAGTATGATCCCAATATTATAATTTAAAATCACCTCAATTTCACTTACAAAACAGCAAACAAGAATTTGAAACTATCAATGTCATATCTAATACTTGCCATCAGGATGAATGCACTGAAAACAGATGATGAGATCTTTTTAAAACTGCTAAATGGATCTGCATGCTGCTACACTCACATTATTCAAGAGAGCCCCCCCCCCAACTTAAGCTTCCTTTTTTTTCTTGACATCTGGCATCAAGGGTTTATATCCCCCATGTTTTTAAGAGTGGAGATCGTTGAACCAGAATAATTACTGAGGTAGATGTTCAAGCAGCAGCCTGTGGATGTTATTAAGCAGCAATATAAACAGCACACTGATCAACATCCTTAATGAGCACGTGCTGAGTAAAAATCGAAAGAACTCTCACCCAGAAAGATGCACAATTGAACACGTCTGTATCTAACATGCTCTCATTAGCAGACAAGACATTTAGCAAAAAAAACAAAAAACAAAAAAAAAAATCAAGTATTTCATTGTTTACTTGTTGTACTTGTGGTGCACTCAGAGAAGCAAGTGTCCATCTATTCCAGCACTACCCAGTGTTTATAAATGAGTGTGCCTCCCCCTTCTTTCTTAAGCCTCTGTTTCTTGGAGTGAAAAGCCTGTTTCATGTAGATAACCAAGTGTGGCTGTCATGTAAACATCAAAGAGACTGTTGACTGAATCTGCTGGAGCCGTTTGGCTGAAATATGACCTTTGCAATAAATCTAAAAACTAAGTCGACATAAACCACAATTTGAGAGAGCAGTTCATTCCAGGTGCTGCATGGTGCCAGCTTTGGTGCAGCACAGACCTTGGTCTGGCAAGCAGGGGTTGATTACAGCATGGCTGTAAACATGTACAGGTCAAATTCAACAGAGCCTCCCATTCCTTACCTCTGTGTGTATCTGGTTAATGATGCAATGGGTTTCTTCTATATCTAATACAGTATCTAAATATGTATACACAGTAATTTAAAGGATGCAAAAAGCAAAGGATTGTGTGCTTGTGCCCCCCCACCCCACCCCATCATCACCAGATAAAATGCTGCACCGCTTTCAGTATCAGAGGTTAAGGTTACAAGGGGGAATTCACTGAAGATAGGGAATAAGGTTAAAGGATGGGAATATTGTTTTGTTTAAAGAAAGTTTGCGTGCAGAGAGGTCCCGTGGAGTAAGAGGCAGAATTTAAAATGAAAATTAAGCAAGAAGACAGATGGAGGAAGACAGAGGTGGCAAATACAGAGAGGGAAAAGACAGAAAAAAAAAAGCTAGTGATAATAAAATTCTGCTCCATAGATTTTAATAAATTATACAGCTAAGGAGAGCTACAGGGAAGGAGGGGGAGACACAAACAAAGCAAGACAGAGGAGGGAATAAGCAAGAAGGATAGATGCTTGCATGGATATGATTCCACATTTTACAGCAGAAGAAAAACTATCAGCACTCCACTGGATGATACTTGTTACCAATCAGCAGGTGTATTTATTTTGAAGCTGGGAAACAGCTACAGAAGAGTTAGAAACTTTCTTGTAGGGCTCTCATTTTTTGCCTGCGCTCGATCCAATTTTAATGATGTAATCTTCTGGGCTGCGGATGTTTTGAACTGGGTTGTGCTCATGTGACTTTTAACAAAGCGCCACACAGACACTCGACAGTCCTAGGTCTTCTTTTTCATATTTTTGCTTTCATGATGCGCCACATATGTTCAGTTGGTGAAAGGTCTGGACTGCAGCCAGGCTCTTCTACTATGAAGTCATGCTGTTATAATTGATACAGTATGTGGTTTAGCATTGTATTGCTGCACAAGGTCTATCCTGAAAAACATGTTTATTGTCTGGATGGGATGGGTTGCTCTAAAACTGTATGTCCCTTTAGCATTAATGGTGCCTTTCCAGATATATAAGCTGCCACTTCCATAGGCACTAATGCACCCTCATCCCACCAGTGATGCAGCCTTTTGTACCGAGTGCTGATAAAAAGCTGGATGGTCTCTCTCCTCTTAGTCCAGAGGATGCAGCATCCATGTTTTCCAAAAAGAATTTAAAGTTTCGATTCATCTGACCACAGAACAGTTTTCCGCTTTGCCTCAGTCCATTTTAAATGAGCTTTGGCGCAGGGAAGACAGCAGTGTTTCTGCATCAGGTTCACATGTGGTTTCGTCTTTGGTTGATAAAGCTTTAACCTGCATTTGTGGATGGCGCAACTAACTGTGTTCACAGACAGTGATTTCTGGAAGTCTTCCTGACCTCATGCAGTGAATTCCATGACAGAATCATATGTGTGCAGAGTTGGCCAAGGACCCCAAGATCACGGGCATCCAAGACCAAGATTTTCTGCTTGGTCCCGTGCACACCCAGATTTCCCCAGCTTCTCAGAATCTTTTGATGATATTACGATATTATGTACTATAAATGATGAGAAATGAGAAGTCTTCACAATTTTACACTGATGAATATTATTCTGAGATTGTTACAGAATTTGTAGATGCAGTTTTTTGTTTGTTTTTTTTGTTTTGTTTTGTTTTGTTTTTGTTTTTTTGTTTGTAGATTGGTGAACCTCTGCATTTTTACTTCTGGGAAACTCTCTCAAATGTTCTTTTTATACCCAGTCATGTTACCAACCTGTTGTCAGTTAACCTAATTAGTTGCAAAATGTTCCTCAAGCTGTTTCCTTTTAATACCACTTGCTTTTCCTGCCTTTTGTTGCCCCCATCCCAACTTTATTAAAGAAATGTTGCTGCCATCAAATTCAGAATTACATTTTTTTTCCCATTTCCTTCTTAAAATGGTGCATCTTCTCAGTCTAAACATTTGATATGTTTTCTTGTGATTTGCAAATATTGCAATATCTACATCCTGGTCTTTTATCAAAATTCAAACCCAAAGAATGGGAGCCGAGGCAAAGAAAAATGTGTCGAGGCCTATTCTACAAGAATCCAAACACTGAGAGGGAAAAGCTGGAGTTGTTTCAGGGCTGGAGGGCAGCTACACTGTAGGTACAATCTGCCACAGTTCAGAGTTTAATGTTGGAGGTGCAAAGATTCAAGAAGTCAGTAGTTCTGAGGCTGTGGAGTCTGGGAATTCTGGGGTGAGGAGTTCTTTGTGGCTCTGTCAGGTACGCTGTGCATTTCTACAGAAACACCAATGAGTCAAAAGAATTTAAAATAAAGAACTCTGTAGGAAATTGTGGCGGACATGACTTAAATTATACTGTTCCTACACTCTCATTAAGCCCTAGCACTGTTATGAATATTAATGGAGTTTCACCTAACTCTGAGCTTGGATACGAAAGAAAAAAGGAAAGAAGGGTTCCATCAAGAAATCCACCCTGGAGATAATAAAGGCTGCAGACAAGGTTTTCCTTATTCCAGATGCTGAGTGAAAAACTCTATATAGTGCTGACTACCACACAGATGCATCAGGAAAAAAGCACAACATTGATACCAGATGTTTCTGCACACTAACCTCATCCTTAATCAATCTCCAAACCCTTTTCTCTTTATATTTAATACCATTACTAATAGCTACATTGATTTTCAGTTTCTTCTCTATTTTCCACATTGCATAAAATTGCTTTGAATCAGTAGCCTGTTATTTGACATTTCAGTGTTGAATTATTGCAGATTGAAACTGGCAGGCACCCACACACACAAAAAAAAAAATCCCAGGGACACCCTAAAGAACTGGAGAAATTGGACAGGAAAAACTAGAAATAAGGATGATAAGAGAAAGATGGAGCAATTAGAAAAACACAAATAATTAAAACATGCTGAAGCTCCACCTGGGGCGGTGCGGTGGTTAGCAATGTTGCCTCACAGCAAGAAGGCCCTGGGTTTGAATGTACCATGTGGCCGGGGCCTCTGTGTGGAGTTTGCATGTTCTCCCTGTGTCTGTGTAGGTTCTCTCTCTGTACTCTGGCTTCCTCCCACAGTCCAAAGACATGCAGTTAGTGGTGTTAGGTTAATTGGTCGTTCTAAGTTGTGGTGTGATTGGTTGTCTGTCTCTCTGTGTTAGCCCTGTGACAAATTGGTGACCTTTCCAGGGTGTACCCTGCCTTTTGCCCTATGGCAGCTGGGATAGGCTCCAGCCCCCCTGTATCCCTGGATTGGATAAGTGGAAGAAGATAGACAGTGAAGCCCTATGCATCACTTCAAGCCTGTTTGGGGGTTTGCATGTTCTTGTTTGTGCATTCAAAGCGTGATAGAAAAGCAAATAGTTGTATTTGTCGTCATGACATCTTTCAGGTCATGAAGATCAAGCATTGTAATTCACAAGTTTATTCAAATTGCTTTAAAAGAAGTTCACCTCTGCATTTTTATGAGCTGCAAAATTCTTGGAAAGTTGATTCATTTTAGCTTTTCACACTTTGATACCAAAAAATATTTGCTACTCAAATAAGAAGGGAATTACAGCACAGCATCAGAAAACGGGGGAAAGTACTTGGATCATCAAAAAAGCAAAAGGTGTTGAGACTACAAATCAGCACCAATTTAAGGAAGGTGAAAAATCACTCAGATTTACCTAGAAAGTTCCTGCAAAGACTTTCACAGAGACACTGGAGCCCATATTTGCAGCCTCCATTTGGCCCTGCAATGATTTGAGTGCATTGTAGGATGTGTGAAATGGGATTATGTGCTTGGTGACAACGCAGTTCACTAAGACAGAGAGCAAGATTTGGCATGACACTGAACATTTTAATGAACAGAAGAAAGGGGAAAACCGAAGTACTTAAAACTGTAATCCAGTGTTAAATTAAAATTAAAAAATAGTTTCTGTTTTTCTTGTTGTAGAGAATAAAGAAAAATACAACACACTCACAGCCACTTTGTTAGGTACACTTAGGCATGTAGACATGCTGAAGCCTGCTGAAGTTTTAACAGACCATCAGAATGGGGAAGAAAGGCAATTTAAGTTACTTTGAATGTGGCATGGTTGTTGGTGCCAGATGGGCTGGTCTCAGAGTGTTTCAGAAACTGCTGATCAACTAGGATTTTCTCACACAACCATCTCTAGAGTTTACAGATAATGGTCTGAAAAAAATATCCAGTGAGAAGCAGTTCTCTGGGTGAAAATGCCATCTTGAACCTAGAGCAGAATGGCCAGACTGCTTTGAGCTGATAGAAAGGCAACAGAAACTCAAATAACCACTGGTTATAACCATGGTATGGAGAAGAGTATTTCTGAATGCACAACACATTGGAGCTTGAAGCAGAGGACCACACCTGGCCAGCTAAGAACAGGAAACTGAGGCTACAGTTTACACGGGCTCACTGAAAGTGGGCAACAGAACATCGGAAAAACAGGAAATTGGCATAAACAACGTATCAAAGGTTCAGGCATGTGGAAGTTGTATAATGGTGTGGGGGACATTTCTTCAGCATACTGTGAGCCCCTTGATAAACCCCACAGTCTACCAGAGTGTTCCTGCTGACCATGCCCATCCCTTCATGACCACGTCCATCTTATTTGTCCCTGATACCCTCAGTATCTAAAACAATTACTGACTATCAGACACAAGCAATTATATACTTACTCATTTTAATCTGAGAAAGATAAAAGAAGTTGCTTTAAAATGTCAATAAAAATAATTGAAGACACCTGGGAAAGTGTGGGTAAATGACTATGTAAACAGTACAGAGAAATAATTAATGAATCACTTTAATTTCCAAGAAAAGCAGCATCAATGCAGCCTTTGTTCCCTTCAAATTCCATTTAATTTTTTTTTTACCATTTTAATACCATTTGTTATGACAGAGAGTGAATTTTAATGAGCCCGTAAAGATGACAAACTGTTGTCGAGCAAACCCAGAGATGAGTAACACGAGGGCTTGCCCACAGTGATTGGCTTAAGGCCAGAGCCTGCTGTGTTGATTAGAGTGTTGATGAGGTTTTGCGGGTGCATCAACAGGTGGTACGATGCCCGTTTCACAGAAGCTCCATGCAGCTGAACAGAACGACTTCAAAGTCTGACTGTTGTCTGTCTGTCAACCCCAGAGGAGCTGGAGGTCTGCGCTCTCCGTCCAAATTAAGTTTTACCCCTGTGGCCCATGACACACTGACACGCACTCCCACACACCACTGTCAGTCTGCAGACCCCAGAGTGGCTGCACTTTGACAGAAGAAACTAGTAGCAATGAGTCACTGCATGTGTGCTGTGTGTGCTCTTTAGTATTTTTATATCAAAGAGTAATAAAAAAGAAATAATGAAAGACAAATTCACACAGAGAAATGGTGAGTATAACCAGAGAAAAGAGGAGGGAAAATAAAGAAAGTGAACACAGCAACTAACATGCAAATGCAGGTCTCCCTGTATGTCCAGTATCCTTCACCCTGCATTGCTCCACGGCCTTTGCGTGCTGCTGTGACAATTTATCTACAGTAATGTGTGTGTCTAATGCTTTTTGCTATTGGGATCATTTATCTGTGTGCATGTGGGTGTGTATTTGCACTTTTTGTGAAACATGGGCTGTGGACAATTCATCTACATTAGCAAGAGATTAACCTGCTCACCTAACACATCCATCACTTGCGCAAGCACACACGAGCACACACGCACACATGTATGGGCAGCCACACAGCCTGAGGCAAGGGCAGTGGAGGAACACACCCACGTGCACATTCAAATATGCAGAACAGAGTGGTGCAGTGCAACCGGTCTTATGTGCAAACATATAGAATCACCACGTGCACTTGAAGACTCTGACACCTTCTTTCTTTTGGACACAAATGTGACACAGGACATTATTTACTTATTTATTACTTATTTTAAACATGATTAAGTGAACAAGTAATGCTTCATAAGAGATTGGATTATAATTTGATAATAATGGAAAAAGGGTTTAATCTGCATTTGATTAGTTAATAGTTAAGCAGTCTGTTTACGATACAAGCACAGAAATGAGATGAAGGAGCAGAGCAGGCTTTGCCTTTGCTCACTTTTATGTCATTAAATGACAGGTACTCTATATACGTGCAAAACTGACAAATATTGCCCCTGTGTTAAAGTAAGCAGAAATTTGAAAACTGTACATTTTTTTAATCTCAGTTGCATTTTTCCCCTGGGGTCTCAAAAAAGCTTAAATTATATACACAGGCAAATGCAGTATACTGTTAAACCAAGAAATAAATAAAACTCAAATGTGAAAAGCCTGATTTTTTTTTTTTTGATTGTTCCATTGTAACTTTCATGAGCATACTGATTCAAACTGAAGCACAAGCCAAACCTCCACTGCTGTAAATCATGCATTCCTATAATGTCAGCATACTAATAACATTTTACAGCTGCATTAAATGTGAGGCATGAGGAAACTCCAGCTGTTTGCCCAGCGTAGCTGCACTAGTTTTTGCTAGTAGCGCAAAGTCATAAGACTATATTAAGGTGTTTGAGGTTATAAGAACTTTTCCAACTTTCGAAGGCACTTTCTTTTATTTGTCAGATCGGAGTAACAATCACTGACCCATTACATCCTAATTAGGAAACTTCACAACTGAGCACACGCACTGACGCATACACTTGCAACACACATTTTTAGAAATTACCTAAACAAGTTTTTGCCCATCTGCAGCAAGGCGAGAATAAATTTCACGTTTGTTCAACAGCAGAATAAATTTGATTCACATGGTAGGTGTCCTTTGAAGAGTTAGAATACAGTTTTTACAGACACAGAATTCAGAGATTAAAACAAATTTAGAGAAACCGTTACAAAGAAAACAGTCCTCACTTTGACATAAGTAACATTATAATACACTAACAGGTCTGTGTCAGATCTTTGCTTAATGTTTCTTAAGGACATGACTTTCAGATACTGTTCATCTGCTGTAGATAGTTTAAGTTTTAAAGAATGGGTGAAAAACCAGCCAGTGTCCAAAGAAAATCCTTAAGGAAGCCTGGAGAACTGTTGCTCAAGAACACTTTTTTAAAAATTACAAGGTCTGGCTCCTTGGAAGCAAAATATAAAGAAATGAGGGGTGACTCAGGACTTTTGCACAGTCCTGTACAATACAGGGCTCAGCCACAACATTAAAACGGCTGACAGGTCTGTGGAATGGTGTTCATCATCTGTTTTGCTGGGAAACCTTGGTATTTAAGTAGACTGCCAGGACCCAGATGTGCCGAGGAAAAACCAGTTCACAGAAGTCACGTCCCATATCCCACAGGGCGCGAAGGCTATATTGACAACCACCCAGACGGGTCAGCAGGTCAGAGTTCCTCTCCCCTTCTCTTTGTCTCAGTTTTAAAGGCTTTTATATGTTTTTTATTTTACTGACTTGTTAATTGTTATTATTATACAGTACCAGTCAACGGTTTAGACACACTCACCCACTGATATGAATGGGTGACTGTGTCCAAACTTTTGACTGGTAGTGTACTTCTGAAAGACTTTGAACCATTACATGTGATACTGGGCTATACGGATGAATTGCAAGCAGTTTAAATATATACTGGAATGATGAAAATGTCATTTTAAGCCACCTAAGTATTGGATTTGGAAATGACACACTGTGGTAATACATGGATTAAGCTAAACCAAAAACTAAAGAAACAGCAGTTACTCTAAAGGTCACAAACTAATGAGGTAACTTATTTCTTGTAATACTTTAGTTTTTGCTGTGGAAACTAATGACCCCTGTGATCTTGAAGTCTTAAATATCAAACGTTCTCAAATTAATGGTAGAAAAACATCGATTAAACTACAAGTTTATTTACAAGGTTGGAAGCAGGAAGTCTTATCGCTATGCCATCACTTTTTCTTTCATCCAAACACATATGCACACATAAAATGCCCCATATTCTTTCTATTTTCCTCTTTGTGTGAAAACCATAACTCTTTCACCATTCCATGTACTGTAGAAAGCTAAAACAGAAATTCAATTTAGTAGCCTGATTGGTTAAGTTGCCTTCGGGAAAAAGACAGACAGGGAGGAAAAGAAAGAGAACACAAGACAGGGAGGGGGAGAGGGGGTGGATGAAAGAAGGGAGAAAGACAACAAAGTTAGCAAAGCAAAAATAGCGAAGGGGCGAATCTAGACTGGAAGGTGGGGGACAAAACACGAAAGAAAACGGAGTCAACTGATGAAGCACTGAGGAACGAGATAGAAGAAATGATGCAGAGAAGGAGTGACAGGCAGAGGGAGCGAGGGATGGAGGGATTAAGGGACTGAGGGAGTGTACAGCGAGTGAAGGAAGGAGAGAGAGAAAGGAAGAAAGAGAGGCATTGTGCTGTGTGGCAGCCTCCAGTCGCTGTTTGCTTTGGTTACCACGGTAACCACAAGAGAGCATGCTGATAAGTTAACCAGATGGTTGGAGACTGAGAGAAGGAGCAGGGAGCGTGTGCGTGTTTGAGTGTGTGAGTCAGTGCAAAGTTATTGCAGCGTCATCTAGGCCTTTTTTGGATCTCTGATGATGATGGGTGACAAGTGACAGCTGTTTGAACTTCTTATTAGTCTTTTAATTTTTTTCATGTTGTTCCAGAAGGCCAGAGAACATGGGAGGAACTGGGACACACGTCTTCTCTACTTCAAGTTTGTCTGCTTATCTCTCTCTCTCTCTCTCCCTCTGATTTCATTCCTCCTCAGTATTTGTTTCGCTTTTATACCATAAATCTTTTTTGTTAATAGGCATACCTTATGCATTACTTTCAGATTACATCAGGCCTTTTCCTTATTTTATTACCTAGCTTTCCGTCTCCAAGTCTCCTCAGTCCTGCACAGTCCTCTGGGGCCCCAAGTTTGGCATAAATTGTAATACTTCACATGAGAGTTATATATATATATATATATATATATATGTCTGAATACATATGGAATCACACCAATATTTGTATGCAGCTTTGTTTTGCTTCCTTTTCCCTCAGTTTTTACTTTTACTTTCAGCTGCTGCTTTATATTTAGGAGGGCTGTAGTTGTAGCTGGGGTTAAGCTATTCTTAAGGATACCCAGCATGATTAAATCTAACAACAAGGGGTCCTAAACTAATGTCAATGTGTAATGGGCTGGGAATGAAACCACTTTCACCGTTTCCATGGCACAGTCCATCAGTGCACAGACATACACTTACCAGACACTTTATTAGGTACACCTTGCTAGTTCTGGGTTGGGCCCCCCATTGCCTTCAAAACTGCTTTAATTCTTCATGGCACCGATTTGACAAGGTGCTGCAAACATTCCTCTGAGATTTTGGTCCATAGTGACATGATGGCATCGCACAGATTTGTCAGCGGCACATCCATGATGGCAGCAATTTTGATAAAACATAAGTATACACTGAACCGCGAATGAGAACTGTTGGATGTAAGACATTGTAAGACAGAGACATGGCATGGAGGGAATTCTAAATAGACATCTTTAGGTGTATTTCATACTGCCAAATATAGAAGTTACTTTTCTGTTCCCAAACAGCCTAAAGCTGCTGAAACTATTTTGCCAATCATGTTGCTGCACTGAGGCATGCACACACAGTAGAAGTTCAGAACAGCTTAATCTGTGTGGTGGTAGTTACATCTCCCTACTTGCTATTGTATTAAATCTGTAGGTAAGCTTAACTATTATATTTCTTGACTTTCTGTATCCATACATAGACTAGCATGACATTTGTTCAGTGCTCTAGTAGTATGAGCAGAGATGATGTCCATGTCAGCACCCTGAATAGAGCTGGTGGTGAAACCATGTTCTGTACCTTTTTTTTTATTATATTATTTTATTTACTGTCTTCAGTTACCATCCAAATGGCACTGTTCATTTGGATAGCAACAGGTCAAGAGTGAAATTCAATTCAGTTCAGTTCAATTCTATTTTATTTCTATAGCACCAAATCACAATAAACAGTCGCCTCAAGGTGCTTTGAAATGCATTTAGCATAACATACACTCACACTTTATTGGTTAGACCTTGTTAGTTTGGAGTTGGACAACATTTTGGCTTCATAACTGCTTTAATTCACTGTGGCATAAATTCAACAAGGTGCTGGAAACATTCTTCAGGAATTTTGATCCGTATATGACCGTAAATGATGTGCATCCTTCCCATTCCACCACATCCCAGAGGTGCTCTACTGGATCAAGATGGAGGTCATTTGAGGGCAATAAACTTATTGTCATGTTCAAGAAACCAGTTTGAGATGATCTGAGCTTTTTGACATGTTGAGTTACCCATCAGAAGATGGATACACTGTGGTCACAAAGGGACAGACATGGTCAGCAAAAATACTAATAAATAGAAAACAGGTCACCAGCATTTATTCTGTGTGTGTGTGTGTGTGTGTGTGTGTGTGTGTGTGTGTGTGTGTGTGTGTGTGTGTGTGTGTGTGTGTGTAGAGAGAGAGAGAGAGAGAGAGAGAGAGAGAGAGAGAGAGAGCATGTTATTGTTGTTATATTGAAATCCTGACAGTATTCCCTCTAGCCAACATTGGAAGGAGGGAGGCTTCCACTGGAGAAGAGTCCATCTCTCTGTCAATATTGAGGCCTAGTATTTGCATGCAATGGTTGTCTTTTGGGGAAGGCACTCCAAACACAGCAATGTTAGGACAAGCTTCTATTTGTTTCCCACATATGTGAATAAAGGCCTCCAAAAATCTGCACCAAGAATTGGTCCAGGCATTGACAAGACCAAACCATATGGTCTGAAGGGCCTGTTTATTTCTGGAATTTTGGACATTCTGAACTATTTGCTGAAATATGTTTGAGCAGAGTAGAACTTGCTAAAAGTGTATATTTACTCCAAAATGAAGTTAATTAATGCATTCAACCAAGTCTGTATTGTCACTGAAGATCCCTGCCATTTCAGGCTTGTTTGGCATTGGTCTGTGATAGTTTTCTGATGTTTTGTAATCCATAATGGGTCATAGAAGTGCTCACCTTCCAGTACAGCATAATACAGAAGCCATCTACTGTGATTTCTGTTGGAGGAACTGGGAATGGCAGGCATCTTTTTTAAATTTCCATCACCATTGCTTATTTATGTGAGATGTGTGGCCAGAGACAAGGTGTGTGTGTGTGTGTGTGTGTGTGTGTGTGTGTGTGTGTGTGTGTGTGTGTGTGTGTGTGTGTGTGTGTGCTGGAGAGTGCAGGTCGTTGTCAAGGCCAACTAGAAAGAGAATTTTATCAGTTTAATTTAAAACTGAGAGAAAATGTGTGCACGCGTACGTGTGTGTGTGTGTGTGTTCTTTGTGAAGGAGGACCAAGAGAGATGAAAGAAGAAACTTTTTTCCTTTTATGAAGATTAATTTTTACAACCTGAAGGCCTGAAGCATAGAGAGAGAGAGAGAGAGAGAGAGAGAGAGAGAGAGAGAAGGAAGAACAGAGTTGAGGTGAAGGGGAGGGATGGAAGAGGTAAGGAGTAAAAGCTGCAGGAAGGGAAAAGTTTGGGAAACAAGAAGTGAAGGGAAAACGAAGACTGAAAGAAGGAACTAAGAGCAGGGGGAAAAATGCAAGCTTCAAAACCAACATTAATCTGTGACTTCAGTAAAATAAAATGAAAATATGTTATTTTAAGCTTTTTTAATAAACAAGAAGTTTGACAAGCAAAAATCAGAGGTTGTTCTCCTAAAAACAACAACAAATAAAACAGGCTGTCTGTGCAAACTGCTTTTATGAGCTGGTTACATATTAACGAATCCAACCTCTGGCAGCTATGTGAGGAATGGTACCCTGGAATGCAAGCTTTCTAACATGTGTTTAGTCAGGCTCTTTTCTCAGCCTTTTGTGCCTAAACCTAACCAATCCATGGTGCTCACAGATAACACTGAAACTGCAGTCTTTCACAGTATATGGCCTTGTAGTTTGGAGGATGTAGAGGGCAGTAGTCCATTCAGCATTGAATTATGTTTGCTAGTGCCTGTTTCTTTGGATTATCCAGATCAGGGTTGTGGGAGCCTATCCCAGCTGTCATAGGATGAGAGGCAGGGTACACCCTGAAGAGGGTGCCAGTCAGTCATAGGGATAGCACAGAGACAGACAACCATTCACACTCACATTCACACCAACAGTCAATTTAGAATTACCGATCAGCCTAACCCCATTCATGTCTTTGGATTGTGGGAAGAAGTCGGAATACCCAAAGAGAACCCACACAGACAAGCGGAGAACATGCAAACCTGAGTTGAACCCAGGACCTTCTTGCTGTGAGGCAACAGTACTAACCACCACAATGCCTACAAATTACACATTAAAGAAAAACATTAAAACTGTCCACTGCTGCTACTCACCCAGGTTTTTTTTGGTTCTTTGTTTCATGGAGAAATCTGTCTTGGTCATTTCCTTTCCTTTTCAAGCCAATTTTTCAACAAATCCAACCTCTGCTTCAACTAAGGCTACTGAGTAGCTAAAGAGTTATGAAAACAGATGAGCATATAACCATAAGTCAAGACTGAGGCAACTGTATGAATCAGAAATACTCGATTAACATCACAGAAAATAAACAAACTTCTGTTGTAACATTGGGTGGCACAAAATAATCCCTTAACAGAAAACTTTGCTTTATTCGATGTTTTGGAGAGAGGCAGATAAGAACATCAACACCACGCTCAAGCTTAAAATGCCCAAAATAATTTTCCAATCATTGTTATATAACCATGAAATCTTTACAAAATACACCCCTATTATAATGTGTAGACATACACCAGGTATTTATCTATGTATTAAAAAAAAATAAAATAACAGACACAAGAGAGTATGCTTGATTACATTTTTCTTCCCCTAGTTTCTATTAAATTTCATTGACACTGACACACAATTTGTGTGGTTAAGCTTTTCTAAATAAATCAAACTAACCAAATATCATCAGTGGATATTACATAGTGGCAACTGAGAATGTTTTCAGAGAAGTTTGCAGTTTACACTGTCTTGCCACAGCATTAAAACCAATGACAGGTGACATGACAAACACTGATCATCTTTACAACACAAGCAGGACCGTGAGCATAGTCACACCTGCTCAGGAGCAACTTGAGAAACATGACAAAGAGTGCAAGGCATTGAGCTGGCCTTCAAACTCCTCAGACCCCAACAGAATAGAGTATTCTTAGGACGTGTTGACAGATTACCCAGAGAATATCCTCCCAGACACCACAGGACACTCCTCAGAGGTCGTGTGCCCGGGTCAGTTTTTTTGGGGGACATGCACAATATTAGACAGACAGATTTAAGGATATGGTTGACTGTAATATTGCACAGGCACAGGGCTTACAGATGGAGGCACAGTCATTTAGGAATCATGAATATGTGCTATTATTTTTAAAAGATGAACAAATAAAGGCAATAAATAGAAGACAGACAGGTCGCCAGTATTTATCCCGTGTGTGTGTGTGTGTGTGTGTGT